>OX457027.1:23378760-23677971 GCA_949752745.1 Protula sp. h YS-2021 | reverse complement strand
AATATATATATATATATATATATATATATATATATATATATATATATATATATATATATATATATATATATATATATTCTCCAGTATTAAAAGCTGAAATTTACAGATACACCCATCAAATGCACCCTAAAATGTACACCTAAGATGATGGAAAAACAAGATTTATCTGTATTTTTCTTTCAATCATGCATCTCTATTACACATGCGGAATACGTGAAATTGATGTCTGGCGTGTTCAAAAGCAAATGTGTGCGTGCGACTTAACTTTTTATCGGATCAGACTATGCTACAAGCTTGGAATAAATTTATTGGCAAAGTGAAGCCCCTATAAATGCTCCTTTTATAGGTCAAAAAAAAAAAAGTGGAAGGGAAAAAGGTACAGTGTAACGCATTGATGGTAATACAATATCTCTGGCTTTTTTCGTTATTTTCTTTGTGATTTCAATAATATGTTGGCCTTCGACCAATTTAATAACCTTGATTCGAAGGCAGCTTGCATTAGGGGAGACATTCACAATGACGAGTGCGCATCAATAGTTAACACTTGACAAGCCTTTGGCTTGCAAGAGTTATATGAATTTGTGCGAGCAAAATTCGTCCTTTTTTTTTTTCTTCTTGACACTTTTTCCGATTTTTTGTGTCTTCTTCTCCTCTGACACTATGGGCCCTACGACCATGAAACTTGGGACTTATGAAGAGCTTGATCTGAACATGTGCATGTCACTTTTTATTTTCGTCTTTGATTTCGTTTTCTTTGTTAAAACGCCATGTGAAAAGAGTGCATTTTTTGCAAGTAAATGCGTAGCATTTAACCCACATCACACACAGTTGCACAGTGAGCTTTGTGCGAGCTCTCACTGCGTAAATAGCTAACACGGCGTATGCTAGATCAGTCAATAAAACCTTAAGTCAGCAGAAACCAAACACTACTCGGCTTATAAGACATATTCAAGCTGTGCTGTTTGCAATATATTATTCAAGAAATAACCCATTGAAGGAAGTATTTTTGCGTTTTAATTTTTGTCAAGTGTTTAACATTTTGCTAGCGAAGTGAGGTTCTAGTTAACAAATGACATTGCTAATTATCAATGACAAGATTTAAAAACATTTATCTAGAGAAAATAGTAGTGCATGCAAACATGAAACAAAACTGTTTTCATTCTTAAAATCGCGTTTTTCATTGCAAAGCTGAAAAAACAATTATTTGCATGAATGGATCTTCTGAAAAGGTACAAAACAAAGTTGTTTACAAAACTTATAATTTATTATTTATTATAAAGCCTTGTAATAATTATTTTCCGATGAAAATACATGTTATGTTGGCAGATGTAGTTTTTCGATCGACGAAGTTTCAAGTCTTTCCAAAATTGAAGCACTTTTTATACCATCAGAACCCTAGGCGTATGTTTGCCTTTGACGTAAAGGCAAATGTCAGTGAATAAACTCTTTATGGGCATATGGAAAAAACATTGTGTGTATTCTCTGGGGAATATCGTTCTCCGGATGTCAAGACAAGGTCACTGTTCTGGCGTCTATATTTAGCGTGCCTTCCCGATATCATGTTGTTTCAACTTTTATAATTACACTAAAATTTCTTAACTTAATCCATTGTTTGGTCGCGACGTCTACACAACGTGTGTGGAACTTCATATGATTACAGGAATTCCACAGCATGTGGTTTATGTAATTACCATGAAAATTAGGATTATTTACTCCGTCATTACATTGACGATTGAGTTTATTCTTCGGCTATATCAAACCTTGCGTGATTTGGTGAAACTCATGCATCATTATTTCGTAATTTCGTACACAGCTGCTTGTCATTTCAACAAAATATATCTCATTCAAACGTCCCAGTTTATCCAATTTTATTCATGGTGCCGAGCGAACAATGTGAAATCGCGTAACAGAGTCACACAGCAGTTTATTTTAACGAATGAAGTAAGCTGCAGTGACGTCGTAACGAATGGTAATTTTTCATGACAAGGCAGCAATTATAAACTTATGTAGAGTGAGCGATAATATGTGTGCATAAATTCAGAGAAGGCCATGAGGATCGGAATAAAATAACATGCGTTCGTTTGCGTATTTGCGAGCGTAATGACGTGAGACATAAGCGTGCATAGAAGAAGATGCTCATATTAAGGCATTTGAATAATGTCCTTCAGGAAAAGGCCCTTAAGAACAATTCTTTGAGCTAAATTTCCTAAACAATTTTTGCCTCAAGTAAAAGCCCTAAAACAGAGCCTAATGTTGCCCCTAGTGCTGGGTCGATTCCTGATATGAAAAGTGAAATTTTTGCTGCCATCTGTAATGTTCGGATTATCATCCCAACCTTCGCTGAAATTTTCAGATATCAAGGACTTCAATAGATATACAGCTGTGGTGCACTCAAAATTCTTTCTTTTATTTATTTATTTATTTATTTATTTATTTATTTTTTAGCAAATACGCATGTCACCAGACAAACGTTTTTTTGCAAGCACCCACTTTGACTGCCATATTTAAACGAAACACTTGAATTCTGTCTGAACCCAAATCGCTTTTATGGCAAACAAGCAATCTGTAAAGTATTTTGAAGTAGAAATTTGTCGTGACAAACACAATATATATATTTTTTGCAGCATTGTATGTTATTGTAAGTTATTCTCCGAACTTCAGCCACTTCTGTGGCAAATTTTACGTGAAATCTTGAGTATTCAAAATTATGAAGAATATCATAAAAGTGAGTTTTAGTTGTAAATTCAGTGTAGAAACTATTTCAGCGTTATTAAAGATGTTAAAGGAGAGAATGTTAGGGTTGGAAAGCGCAGGTTCACTCAAGTATCATGACTGTTTAAAACCACCCGTAAACGCTCAATTTGAAATAATACCTCCTGTTTTTACCGGACTGCAGTTCTGAAAGAACCTCCAATTTTGTGGGAAACGTGAAATATTGAATGAAAATACACATACTTTAAATGCTACTTGATAGATATTTGATACTACTTCATACATTTCAATGAGATACACGTAATCCATCTTGAGAACACGTGACGCCTATTCTTGTCTTTAGATTCCCTTTGGAAATGCTGGCTTAGTATATCATTATCTTAATCATCTTCCAATTTTACCTTTCAGGCCTTACATTGAAAAGAACCACCCCTTTTTACACTTTTTCATTTTACTTAAACGTTGCCTTATAATACGTGTCACAACTGTTAACACTCTAAAGATGTGTGGGGCCTAAAAACATATTAATATTAAAGTTATTTAAGTTAAGGTATTTCGCACACATTTTATGAATTATTGTCGATTTGATGGTTCAGTTTTGCTCATTATGCCACTTATAGGCGCCCACGACCAATGTCCCAGTATATCTTGTCCTAGTAATCTCTTGCCCCCCCCCCCCCCCCCGCCAAGACAATCTAGGCTAGCATACCTTGTCCCCTGAATATCTAGGCCCCCTGGCCAAGATAATCTGGGCTGTCTTGGCCCCATGGGTTCCGCAATATGTCAGGGCAATTTGGCTAACCCAAAAAGCTCACGGATCAGCTCCAAAAAACCCTTGACAACATTTAGAAAGGCAAATCGCAAGGTGTACATTTCAAATATAAACGAACATTGAGAATTTGATTTGTTCTCTGTGTACGATACTAACAGTATCCATTGTACAAGTTTCAGTGTAGTGAGAAATAAAATATAAAACTATACATATTTTTTAATTTTGTATGAACAGGAGATTAAGATATCCAGGATAACTTGGCTTCCATTTTGGAGCCAGGTTATCAAAGAGAAACCGAAAATATCCTGTGATATCTTGTTCAGGGAGGCCAAGATACCCGGGGAGGGGGTGGGGGAGATATACTGTTACACCGGTCGGTAATCGATTCTTTGCACACCAATACGCTTCTGATTTGACATTTTCAAAAACCAAAAAACCCAAAAATAACATTTTTATAAAGAATTTTGTTCTCTTATTGAAGTATTGCACATTATTACTTGGTAAAATTAACAACAAGTGCCTCTTCAAAAAAATAACAAAAGTGAAATTGAAGTTGATGAGCTCCCAAATCCGCCCCCCCCCCCTCCCACCCCACTACCTGCTACGCTATCAGGTCGTTGTGAACTGAAGAGTTCTATTCGTCTGCTATCAAGGTCACGTACTTTTCTTTTTCAAAGTGTTCAACATGCACAGGTAAAACAAAGACAAATGTTGACGTCAGACAATATTAACGACCACTCGATTGATGGAGAAGTATTTTTTTATCTCGCTTTCCATGTTTTAACAGTTGTTTATGAATATGTCAGACATAGTGACTGGGGACTTTCTTTAAATTATAAATAAAACCAGATTCATTTCTTAGGAACAAACTTGTCTGCTTGGTATTTCTTATTCCGTCTGTGAGTTTGTGCGTTTTAGTTAGATTTTATCACCATAGGAGATGCATACACATAATGTCATGTACATTTTGTCCAATAAAACGACTGTATATGATAAAACACAATGTAAATATGGGTTAGATAAACACTTACTCTTTATTTAGGTACATTTTAGATTCAGCAAGAAATGCTAATATTAGTATTTTGGGAACACTTGAGTAAAAGATTACAAACACAAAAAAAATCAAGCCATCTTTTTAAAATAAATTTTACAGACACAACGCTTTCCAGCAAACATTAAGACGTCAGAATGACGTCGGGTCGACGTCGTGACCCGACGTTTCCGACGTCGGACTGACGTGCCGGTTTTGGTTGTATATGAAATGGAACCGACGTCGGGTTTTCAACGTCAGAATGACGTCGGGTTCCGACCTAAATCCGACGTCGGAATTAAGTCGGGTTTAGTTGTATATGAAATTGGAACCGACGTCGGATTCCGACCTGAAAATGACTAGAGTTATATAATTAATAGATAATTAATCATTCAACTGCTGTTGTGAAATACATACGAAAGCATTTTCCATGTACATTTTTACAATCTAGGATGAAAAATACCGACGCGCCATCAAAATTCTAAAATTTTCATGTAAAAATTACGTTTTTTCTTCCTCTTTTTCAAAATGACTTCCATTTCCGGTGAGCGATAATAATGTTCATGGCTTTTTGGTCGTTTTTGCAACGTTGGAATCACGTCAGAAAATCGACGTCGCCTCGACGTCAGAATAAAGTCGGATTTTAGGGTAACAGGTCAGAATATGGTTGTGATGTCGTCGCGACCAAAATCCAACCTTTTTTCAACCAAAAAAAGACGTCGGTTGTTTGCTGGGTTTAAGTGAGTGCTTGTGAAGTTTGCCTTTTTGAAAAGAGTAATTTTTGGGTAATTAATTTGCAGCTACACATAGTGCACTGGAACAGTGACGAGTACGGCAGCTTTGGGGAGGCCGCCGATAAGGGTGACGGCCTCTGTGTCCTCGGCGTCTTTCTCCAGGTGACAACTCTCTTGATATATATTGTCATTTTGTGACAACAAAACTAAATCTTGAAGTCATACTCTGAAATTATAATTTTTTATATGGCATATTAATGAGCAATGTCTATTGTTTATGTTTTATTGTTAATTGCCAGTTTTAAGGAAACACACTCATAAACACAGGCTAGCTATAGGGTTTGGAAAAACGATAAATTTGGTTATTTATTTATGTTTTCTTTTTTTTTTCTAAATGCCTGTTTGTTAATAGAGTACCACAAAACTTCTAACATACCAAAATCTGCGTCAATGATCCGAAATTGGCATGAACGCGAACATTGAAATATCAGTAAACAAGTTAGATGGATGTTTAATTATTTTGCATGCATTAAACTTTTAGTGTGTTTGATGACTATTTTCACACCAGCCGACTTCGTCGGACTGGTCTTATTACATCGGTAGAGGGCATCCGTCGTCTGTATGTACGTATGTAAACTTTTACTTAAAATGAATCTTCTTCAGTTTTAATCGGATTTCTTTCCAATTTTGTACGATTGTGCTCTAGGTAAGCCTTACTTGAAAATTTCCTTTCTTTGGTGATCCGCCAATAATTAGGTAAGTGTGTGTGTGGGGGGGGGGGGCATTTAAAATTTTTTGTTTGCCAGTTTTCAAAATACTTCTTTTCCCACAATTCTGATAAGATTTTCTTAAAATTTTGTACGAATGTTCTTTAAGTAGGCCTCTCTTGAAAAATCACTTTTTTTACAGTCCGCCAAAAATTGGTTAAATGGTGGAGGGCATTTTTTAATTTACTGATAGCCAATTTTCAAAATACTTCATCTCCCACAACCTGGATCGGCTAAAACGCCCCAAAGCAAAATATGTCGTAGTGGAATCCAGGACAAAATACCCGCGGCCATAAGGTCCCCAGATGAAATTAGGGCCAAAACGTCCCATATTTAAAAAACGTATTATAACCTAAATTAACGCTTTATTAAGCTATACACCGGCCAAAAGGTACTTGGCTCTAAGGTCCCCAAATGAATTTAGGGCCAAATTCTCGTGGAATTCAGGACAAAATGTCCCGGGCCATAAAGTACTTGGCCATTAGGTTCCCAATTGAATTATGGCCAAAACGTCCCCAAAGCAAAAAAAAAAATGTCTGATAACCTAAATTAACGCTTTATTAATCTTTACACCGGCAATAATGCCCCCGGCCATAACGTACGCAAACGAATGTAGGACCAAAACGTTCTCAAAGTAAAAAAAATATGATAACCTAAATTAACGCTCTATTAAGCTTCACAATGCTTTTCACATTCTTTAAAGGCAAAATTCAACTAGAAAATTGTCAAAAATTGCCAAAAACTGCGTTGGATATGGACAACTGAACGATGTTTTGTCCCCATCTCTTCGCATGTAACCATTCGTCGTAGGGACCTGCAACCTTGCACAATGCAAATATATATATATATATATATATATATATATATATATATATATATATATATATATATATATATATATATATATATATATATTGTAGAAATGTATCGTTGCATTGGCTAAATTGGCTAACTGGGGGCATTTATAATTTTTTGGTTAGCACTTTTCTAAATGCTTCTACTCCCATAACTTTCTGTCAAATTACCTTTAAAATTTTATACTATTTACTGGGTAGGCCTCTCTTGAAATTGTTTGACAATCCACCAAAAATTGTCCAAATAGGGAACATTTTCCGATTTTTGTACGCAGTGTTCCAAAGGCTTTTTTCTCCCACAACTTTAAGCGGCTTGGGATCAAATTTTGCATAAGTGTTCACTTGGTGGTCTTCCCTTGAAAAGTTACTTTTTTGGCGATCCGCCAAAAATTGGTTAAACAGAAGGGGGACATTTTAAGCAAATTTAGCAGCCACTTTTCAAAATGATTCTTCCACCATTTTGATCAGTTGTTCCCTGAATGGTTCTCTCTTGAAAATGTACTTTTTTACGATCGGCCAAAAATTGGCTAAATTTTCGTAACCAATTTTCCAAAGGTTTTTTTTCTTCGAAAATTTTAATCGGAATGCCTTCAAATTTTGTATAAATGTTCGCTAGCCAAATTAGCCAAATGGGGTGGGGGGGGGGGAGAGATTTTCGGTAGCCAACTTTCAAAGCCCTTCTTCTATGATGTTGATCGCATTGTTTTCATATTTTTCATGAATGTTCACTAGGCGGTCCTCTTTTGAACAGTTACTTTTTTGGTGAGCCACCAAAACTTGGCTAAAAGGAGTGTATTTAAACATACTTAGTAGCCAGTTTTCAAACAGCTTCTTCTCCCTCAATTTTGACCGTATTCCTTTATAAATTTGTACGAATTTTCTACAACCGGGTTTAACTATGTGACAACCAATTTTTAGCGACCATACAATTGATAGGTGATTTACTAGATCTCGGCTGGCCCCACTGTGCCTGGACATTCTTTTTTAAATCGCTGACAGAAATTGGCTCAAATTACAAGATTGTATTCTCCTGTCTTTAAACAACACAAATTAATTGAAGATTCTACACAGATTGTAATAATTTTCAGAATACTGTTTATTTATTTATTTATTTATTAGAGAACAGAACACACCAGCAGTCATCTGGTGTTTTTCCTTTACTTTAATTTTAAGTTCTTGGCACAGAGTCAATCTTTTCTTATGTTTTTTTCTGCGCACTTATTTCAACTATTGGCGGTGTAGTTTCAGGAACGCCATATGTTTTCAATGTTTTTAGAAACTTAAATTAAAGATAAAAGCAACTTGACTGTATGATTATATTTAACGTGCAAGAATAGTATTTTGCTTGTGTACGGATTCCAACCACTGCTTTCACTGTTCAACCACTTTTTCAATGTTTTAAGTTGTAAGGATCTTATTTAAGGCCTGGTTTCGGGGAGGGGGTGGGGGTGGGAGGATGCGGGTTGATGACGTAACCACTCATGTATCGTGGCAGTTATTTCTTATGCCACTTAAACAGCACCACCCTCTCCACCCTTCTTCTCGTAAAAAAGAAAAAAAACTAGAGGCGTGTCCGATCGGAGCACAAACGCCCCGCCTGGCGGATAGTCAGTGACATAATCTTAGTCTGGGGGATGTGATTCTTCTTGAAGAAAGAATGAATAAGCACGGACTTAGTAACGAGCACGTAACTGCAGCAAAATTACCTAAGTTTAAAGACCAGTTCCGACAGAATAAACGCCTCGTCGGACAAAAGGACGACGTCCTGCACAACTTCAATATATTAGGAACAATATCCCACAAAGAAAAAAGTTGCCGGCCAAATAGCTGCGCTACAGTGCGATCCACAAATTCGTGGTACCGAGCACCTAACTGCAGTAAAATTGCCTAAGTTCAAAGACCAATTTCAACCGAATAAATGCCTCGTCGTACAAACGGACGACGTCCTGCACAACTTCAATATATTTGAAACAACAGTCTGTGAACAACTAAATCCCCAAACAAATAAGTACAGTGAGGTGCGATCCACAAAACTTAGTACATGAAACATCTAAGTATAGTAAAATTGCCCACGTTCAATTCTGAGGCTAGATGCGGTCCGCGCATAGTACCAGTTTCGTTAAAAAGGGGGGGGGGGGTAATTTTCATTCAGTAACCCGCATTTCCCATAAAAAGAGCGCTTGTTTCTGAACTGCACTCCGCGTTTTAGTTCAAAGGGGGGTACTATTTCAGACTTAGACCCCTGCGTTTTGACAAGTCAAGGACACGCATAGTAACCAGTTAACATTTTCGTATCCAAGGCAATGCCTTCTTACACGAGTTAACTGGCGTTTTGGTTACAAATAACCACAAGATCAGAGCATTTTCCTAAGTTATGTAACAATACTTCATTTATGCATCGGAATAAGTCAATATCAGCTAATTATTGATAAATCAATATTAAAACAGTGATGGAGCAGATTGTAGTTATCGTGGATTGATATATATTAACTATTGTAGCCTGGACCGAAAGAGCACCTAGGGCTGAAGAAGATGACTGATTTGCTGGTTAAAGTGCCCAATGCAGGAGACACGGTGCCCGTGAGTGGAGGATTTGACCCACTCTGCGTCTTCCCAGGTACGTCCACCAATTATTATCACAAACGTCACGTGAAAACCAATCCATTCTATCTGGGATAATAACTTTTTTGAAAAGATAGGCATCGAAACATCTGTAACATTTTGTGGGGAGGGGGGAAGGGGGCATAATCTGTCGCCAGTGCAAATGTTATAAAACCACAAGTGGTGTACAGAATTCAATTTTCAAATTAGAAATCTCACTTTTGCTTTCTATTGAACGTGTTGAAACGTTTTTATTCTCAGCAGCAGTAAATAGCAAAATATGTATTCGTTATGGGACTTGGTGGTCTAGATAGATGAACCAGTGACTCGATCGAGTGCCAGATGGCCAGCAAGTTTCTCGACAAAGCCACAGGGCGTTCTGGAGAGGCCATTTCGCGTCCTACTAAGGCGAGAGCGTGTCCCGGGGAGACCATGGAAACTGAAGGCCATTCTGCATCCTGCTGAGGCCCCTCAACGCGTGTCGCGGGGGGGCTATGACACCGAAGGCCATTCCGCGTCCCACTAAAGCCACAGCGCGCCGCTGGGAGGCAATGGCACCGAAGGCCATTCTGCGTCCCTCTAAGGCCACAGCGCGCCCCCGAAGGACAATGACAAAGATCATTGGTGCGTCTCATGGAAGCTAAATAAGATTATCAAGAACACAGATATAGCTCATAGTGCTATCATTTATTTTGCAGACAACAAGAAGAAGTACTGGACATACCTTGGATCTCTGACCACCCCGCCCCTCTACGAGTCGGTCACGTGGGTTGTTTTTCACGAACCCATATCAGTTTCCGAAAGTCAGGTAACCACTTTTTCGCTTTTTCAAGTACTTCGTCAGAGATTGCCGGTGTTGAAAGGAAGTGGTTTAGCCATTGCTCGTCATGGGTTGAATACCGAGGCATTTCCGCCTCACCCCAAAACTCCCCCTCCCCCCCCCCCCCCCTCACGACACCATTTTGCGATGCATGAGTTAAAGTAATCCAGTGGCACAGCCGGTAAATAAGTAAGCAGTGGTGCACTGGCGGGGTTATAGCAACGATCCCTTGTCAGATTGGATGGATGCAATTGGGGTACACATTCGTCGAGTCAGATAGCATATGAGAGCCTGCATTCGAACCGTTCAAGGATGTAACATTGTCTTTTATAAATAAATGCATTATATGTTAAATACACGCTTACGAGAAGTAATCAAACTTGCGAACCTGTTTTATAACTGAATAATTTTTTATTTATTTATTTCTTGTCTTTGAAGCTCGGGGCTTTCCGGGCTCTCAGCCAATCAGCTAAAGGAGAACCGAAAGTAGAGGATGAATTTAATGGCAAGATTTGCGAGAATTATCGCCCACCGCAGCCGCTAGAGGGCAGAGTAGTCCGGGTTTCCGAAAAGTGACGTCATAATTACGTCAAAGGGACGGCACATAACCCGGAATGTTGAATAATCCATGCAGTATATGCACACTTATACTGTCAACTGTTACTTATGTTACTTATTATTGCTTGTTGTGAAATGACGCCAGGCGTTAAAGATGAGATTTTACGAGAATACACTCGTAGTATGAATAATTTAAGTGATCGTATCAAGTAACACCCTTTTGTGCAGTGTAAATTCAAAATGCCACCCGAAATAAATGTCAAACCTCCCGAAAATGCCAAAAAAAGATAAATCTAACACCTTTTTTTCGTCAGTTATTTGTTCCGCGCGACTCGTTATCCAGTAACTGCTGGCTAGATAACGTTCACTTCCTTGTCTCTAGAATGGCATTCGAACTCGAAACATTTATACTCGAAACATTATTTTACTCTTTATTTTTTTTCTCAGTGCATGCTGGGCAGTGATTTTCCGCTAAAATATGGTTGTAAACGCACGACTGTCGTGCTATCCTGTCACCAACTTAGTTAATTTACTTCAATTTTTTTTTTTTTCAAATTAAATGTTCGAAACTTTTGCAGGTACTTTATCTTAACTATTGTTTTCGTCATATTTTTTTTCTCAAGTGAAAACAGTGAATTTGTGCCATTAGCCGACCATATCGCACCAATATGACTCTAAAGTTAGAAGTGAGTGAAGTTGAACTCTTTATTTTGGAGAATCAATCAAGAGCGAGTGATTATTCGTGGTGTTAAGAGATGCTATTGTATTCCTGTAGAGGTGCTGTTTACTCGAATTTCTAAATGTTACTTGTATATAAAGTCTAAAGAAACCAATAAACAGGCAAAGATTTCCTTTCTGTTTTATTTGTTGTTGCTTCTGATCACTGAAACAATTTTATATGCAAAAATATATTTATCGTTTTAGAGTTTAACCAGTCTTGTTTACATATTATTCAAAATCACTTTCGAGTAAAAAGTGAACCTAATTTTTTGCCTCACGTGTGTGGCGTATTCTACTTAGATTTCAAAAGATTCGGTAAAAAGGGTTCGAGTTTTTGTTCCGTTATTTGCACAGTATCACCCGTGACACGCCTACAGTGTCAGTTTTTACTTGTCATGTTTTAACAGGTGGCGCCAGTCGCTTATTATGGTTTTACTGGGGGAGGGGGGGAGGGGGGTTCCCTTTGGTTGTGAGAGCCGTGTCTTAACTATGTACATGTTGAATCATAAGAAAAAAAGATTATGGCAAACGTATTGTGTTTTTCTGAAACCAACACATCAATGGGGCACTTCTAAATCAGCCTGGCACTGATACTACAGCATAACACTGGTGCATCAGGACACTGATACACCAGGTACTGATACATAAGAGGACACTGAAACATTGACTTGGCACTGATACTTGAAACTGACACATCAGATACTGACACATCAGCATGGCACTGACACGTCAGATACTGATGCATCAGCATGGCACTGACATGTCAGATACTGACACATCAGCAAGGCACTGACACGTAAGATATTGACACATCAGCACGGCACTGACATGTCAGATGCTGACACATCAGCATGGAACTGACACGTCAGATACTGACACATCAGCATCGCACTAACATGTCAGATGGTGATACGTCGGCATAACGCTGACACATCAGCTAGTCGTACATCAGCATGGCACTGGCAGATATTCGCAAATCAGCATGGGACTGATACATTTGATACTGACAAATCAGCATGGCACTGACACGTCAGATACTGACACACGAGCAGGGCAGATTTATCAGCAGGTCTGATTAAACCGGTTCAATCCTTATGTTTTACAAAGGAACTAAAGATAAAAACCAAAAACAAGATGTCATATGTCAAAACTAAATTATGTTAACCTTGACCCCCTCACCCTGGCCACAGGCACCGTAGAGCAGAAGACCCTTGCACTGACCTCTCAGTGACCTCGACATGACCTCCGCTGGCCGCCAGTTTTTCTTCAATGCTCACGCACCCGAAAAATAATAAAACACATTATTTTATTATTTTTATTTTATTACACAAATAAAAAAGATCTTCCAATCTTGGAAACATATAACTCAGTTATAACAAGAGCAGAGCTTTATCAGTGAACTGAATACAAACGAAATGCTTCCTATACTTGGCACATTGAATAAGCACTGCAACACTGTAAGCGGCCGTATTGTACGTGATTTACTACAGCACCAGTACCCACCATATAAACACTGGCAAGGCCCTGTTTGAACGAGGCACAACATATGCCAAAGAAATTGCAAAGCATGCCCTAAAATAATACTGACTCGGTACTTGAAGTGATGCGAATTCTACAACAAACCTACCGAAATACTACACAAAAATCTTAAGAGCGAAAGTATAAAAAACCTGTTTGGGCATTCTAAACATTTCAAATTTCCAGTTTCGATAATTCACACCGGCATGTACAACAGATTGTCAGAAACAGGAGTGAAGGGGTTTGCACATCCAGCAAAGTACAGCTTAGTATAAGGTCAACATTTCCAGAAAAAAGAAAGACATTCAACTTAAATTATGATGGTAGTCATCCATTAGGCCGGTCTATTTGGGTTCTGAAGTATTGTCTATTTGAAGTTCGAATTCTTTGATCAAATTTAAAATTGGAAAAAGTCCTAACATGTTGATCGCTGACGACATAGGCTTTGTGTCTTGCACATGCGGACATCAAGAACACGCCACCCGATGGCCAGCCTGCATGCAGCACCCTAAAGTGTTTAACTCACTTATTATCCCAAGTACCAGATATAGATAAACTACAAGTCTTCAAACTCTTGAAATGTGGCGCAAAAATACGATCCAAACTGCAGTATGCAAAGTACGCAAGGCTACATGATCATAAATACTTTTTAAGTATTTGAGTATCGCCCTGCACCCCCCCCCCCCAATTCCCCCCCCCCCCAACTCCCTACTCTTGAACAGTTTCAAAGTATTTACGTATCTCTTGTAATCACTGTAACAGCCGCGGTACTTTCTTCTCTGTGAGTATTCGGAGCCTCACTTTCAATAACAGAACTGTCAGCCTGAATATCATCACAGGCAATATGAGCTAGGATTTGTCGTGACGTTTCATCCACCAAATACGTCACACCATCGGGCCCCTCCATTAGCTGAATACTCTGCTGCAGTCGGCTATTTCCGTCAAGTGTTAAGTCTCCGATCTGTGCCGAAGACAGAGACACTACCTTACACTGTTGGTACTCTTCACTACCAGCTGCCTGCATCACTAAAGTATTCGGTGCTGTGCCAATATCTCCACCAATCACAGTTAATGGTTTCGGTACTTGGTCGGAGTTATCAGTACTTTGTTCAGTATTACCAAATACTTGTGCATGTACTGCTTGTAACACTAATTCACCTTCTTCCAAAGTAGCCCTATTACTATTTATAGTACTCGCAGTATTGATTACATTTCCTCCATTATTTACATCAGCGCTTTCAGTAGTTGTCTCAGTATTTTCAAAAGTATTGTCGAGGATATTTACAGCTGCGGAAGAATCACTATTTGAAACTCCCTGCCCTTTGAGAGCATGAACACCAGCGAGATAGTTAGTGCCCTCTGTTGTAGCCAACGGCGTCCCTGTGGCCTCGTTTTCACTGCCTACTTCCGTGGTGATGACGCTGGAAGCGGGTGGCTCTTTTCGCGGCCTCCCGGGACCTCTCCTCACTTTGTTCTTCTCCTCCTCCTGTCTGCTGACATCCTCCGGCGTTAGCGGCACTATCTTTCTAGGCCGACCTACTTTTCTCTTCATCCGCCGCATGTAGTTCCGGCGGATGGGTATAGTGGTGACAGTGCCCTGGCCTGCGGACCGCGAGCGTACCCCGTCACACTTGTCCGTGTGCATACGCAGCACGTTTTTACGGTTAAATCCTTTGCCGCACAACTCACAGCTGAACCTTCAAATAATAACCAAAATCATACAGCATAACAGGTCTGTTATTCCCAAATCTAAAAATCAATAATATGAATAAATACATAAATGAGAAGTCTGCTAATCACAATTATTTTTCACAGTGAGCTTCATTCTGTTTGCCTCCTACTCAGCTCCCTTGTGTTAAAGCAAACCCATTCTGCCTTTACGCGCAATACAAAAACAATGAAGCTTCAGACTTAGTGGGCTCAAGCACACGAAAAAAAAAAACATGCTCCACTACGGCCTGTCAGTGTGAACGTCAATGTTCTCACAACTGATCCAAGAATTGGTTTTAACCGTTACAGGTGATCATTGCACTCTGATGTATCACTGTCAGCTCAACAATTCTTCACCGCTACCCTTCCCCGCCCCTTCCATGGCCCAACGTCGGATCGTTAGTTACCACTACCCCGTCACAGTATTTTTTTACTGTTAACAACAAACTCACTCCATCGAAAAACGCCAAGGGTATTTGCACTTTAATATGAGGCAGACACCCAGTACAGCATATTCCCCCACCTCCCACCGCACACCTCCCCACCCCGTCCCGCCGTGAGACCACCTACCGGAAGTTGCCCTCGTGGTTACGTATGTGCTCGTTGAGATGCGGCCGCCGGCTGAAACACTTGTCGCAGTACTTGCAGCGGAAGGGCTTGATGCCGCTGTGTGAGATGATGTGCGCCTTCAGCTTGTCTGCTCGGTTAAACGCCTTCTCACAACCTACCACACGTGTAACAGCTAACATATTACACACCTTCTACTTCAAACACTCTATAGTATTTTTTATCAGACCTACGCCTTACGTTTTTACTTCAATTATTCTAGAACACGATTGCGTTTTTTTCCTTTTTGTTTTTTGTTTTTTTTTTTTTTTTTTTTTACTGAAAACAACATATTCATACTCCGCGTAATGCAATCACATACTTAGCATTTGAGCACCACTTGGAAAAGAATATTTGTATTCTACGCGCTGAGTCAAGGAACATTCATCAGAAACAATGCGTGAAGAAACAGCACAATGTCTTTCCCGAGAGAAACGCAGCCGAAACAGAAAATTTGTCGACACAGATTTCTCTATTCTAGGCTTTAACACGCCAGAAAATAACAGCATTTTATGTGATCAATAAGAAAATCACGCTTTCGCATGTACGATAAAATGCCCATAAAATTCTGCGGATAAAAACTGTCAGATTTTTTATCGTTTTATTTTGGTTTTTTTTTTGTACACCTTTTCAAAACACCAGTACCTGTATGGCTCTTGAAAGGACATTTGTACTTTCGCGTTGGCTCGTGCGTGACCTTGTGGCGTCGCAGCTTGTCCTTGCGATTAAAGGCCAAACCACAGACGTCACACGCCCAGGGTGTCTCCGTCGAGTGTACAAACTTGTGCTGCTTCAAGTAGTGCTCTGTTTTGAAGCCCTTATGACAGACGTCACAGATGAAGTTATCTGAAGGTAAAGTGAGTCACGTGATCCAGTCTTGCTAACATAAAACCAGTGGCCACATTTGAGTTTATAAACAACTCTAAAACGCATTTATTGTTTGGAAAAAGAAATATTAGTATGCAGTCAATATTTTTAAACTACTCCCTTAAGCATTCTTATAATTTGTTTTCCGTTTCGCATCACGTAGTATGCTCACAAGAAGTTTCTATGAAGATCTCAATCATAAGTTATCTTAATCATAAAATCCAATAAACTGAAACTGCTCCTCTGCCACAAAGCGTACTTATCAGAAGCGCTACTTTGCCCCACGGTGTGCTTACTAGAAGTTACTACTTTGCCGCAAGGTATCAGAAGGGGGAAGAGACATCTCATCCCCTCGCATACTCGTCACCTAACCGACTCGTACCCTTTTGGACGATTCGTACCCTTGCGAAAGACGACTCGTACCCTGGTTAACTAACTCGTACCCTGTTTTATACTGATAACTTATGCACTGTTTTGACAATTTTTGGGCCACTTTATTTTCACGGGAGGGCGGTTACACATTTGTCGTTGTTTTTAAATAGCCCCCAAAACGTGCAGATATTTCTATAATTAACTGCGATTGACGAACAACCAGTCAATTCACAACTCTGTCGTCTCTCCTATAGCCACGCCGGGAGGTGACTGCAATCTCAAGAAGCCTGAGTTAATTTTTTTCGAGCGTTTAATTAGGTTGCATTTGCCCGGAGTATACGTGTATGCGAAGTACATGTTCGACTAGCTTCTGAAGGGACACGAAAGTCGTACACTGCACCCCCCCCCCCCCCCGCGCTCATCTACACTATATATATTTTCTTCCCTTAAGGTATAGTAAACAACAAAGTCCAAATTTTGAAAAATCGCCAAAATTACAAGTTTTGAAAAAAATCGGAAAAAATAATCTGATGTTGCACAACTACACGCTATATACTTTCTAGATGTAGGGTTTTATTGGTCTACGATGAATAGAAACAAAGATACGGCCTGGACAATCGTAATCTGAAAAACGACAAAGTCCACATTTTCACAAAATCGCCAAAATTACATGTTTTGAAAAAATTGAAAAATAACCTGACGTTGCACAACTACACGTTATATACTTTCTTGCTGTAGGGTTTTAATAATTTGAGAGGAATAGTAACAAAGATACAACCTGGACAAACTAGGGCGGGATAAAAATTCAAAAGATCAAAAAAAGTAAATTTCGCGTTGTTTCGGCCAAAATGGCCGCGCTGTGGGAAGAGTATTGCAGCGGATCGCGCTCAGCATCCAGACTTCTAAAAGTGACAAAATGTGGTGTGTAAAATGGTTTTTGTGAACGTTTGTAGGAAATTGCCGTTGTTAGGAATTGGAAGTGATTTATTAATGCTGATATGATGAAATATATGACCAGAATCCACCAGCAACTTTCTGACGTCGGGACGTGTGTTTATAACGCATGGAGTTGATATAATGTGTAGTTGATAGTTCGACAGTATTCTATATGAATATATTTGTTGTATGTATTCGTTTGTGGTACTGTGTTATTAAAAAAACTTGACGTAGTATCATTCTTTTCTCGAGTTTTGATATAATATGGTGATTTAGTAATTAAATTTCCTTTTAACAATGTGTACAGTATATAAAAACAGACAGGGTACGAGATGGTATGCAGGGTACGAGCCGTCTTTCACCAGGGTACGAGATGGTAAGAAATAGGGTACGAGTCGTCTTTTACTAGGGGACGAGTCGGTAGGTGACGAGTAGGCGAGGGTACGAGATGTCTAGGGGACTGGACATCTCGGCACCTGTCAAACTCGGCACCTACAAATCGCCACTTTTTAGACAACTCGGCACCTAAAATTTTGGATAACTCGGCACCTCATTTTCAAACTCGGCACTTTTTGGACAACTCGGCACCTATTTTTTTTCTTATTTTTTATAGTCTGAATGCTTCAACAACAGTTTATTTTTTATTAAAGTGGCTCATTTTTTATACTTTTTCTTTTTAGATTTATCCCTTATAGCTTGATTAAAGTATTTCATCTCACAATTCCAGAGCACTCTGGACACCACAATTCATTGCAATTACCATGAAAAGGAACCTTTTATGTCAGTGTACTCTGAAACCCTTTATGTATTTATTATTGTTTTGTTCCCTGTGATTTTGCGCTCAAAGAGCCTTTCATTTGACATCAGTCACTATTGCTGAGAACTCTGGACACCACAATTAACTTCAATCGCTAGAGCAAAGAGCCTTTCATGTCAGGGTACTCTGAAACCTTTTATGTATTTATAATTGTTTTGTTCCTTGTGATTTTGCTATCATAGGTTGGATTGCACTTGCTAATTGCAATAGTTGTGGTCAATGATTCGGAGTATCATAAATTGCAATTAGTACCACAATACCAAAGCACGGAACACTGTCTCACTTTAATTGCAATTATGAAACTATGCTTGGGCGATTTGCGTGGTTGTTTTATTTGCCCAAGGAGGAGCTTAACTCAACGGTACTGGTCACCTCGTTCTGATCTCTCTCGAAGACTGAAAGTAAAAATGGAATGAAATCACTCCCACAAATTAAATAAAACAGGAAACGGATCAAATGCTATACAACGAATGGAAAATACAGGAAGCGAATAGTGAACTAAAATCAAAGTAAGAAGAAAGAAATGGATAATTGATACTCCGAAACATTGATCACAACAATTGCATTTAGCAAGTGCTATCCAAGCTATGATCGCAAAATCACAGGGAACAAAACAATAATAAATATTTACAACGTTTCAGAGTACACTGACATAAAAGAATCTTTTTCATGGTGATTGCAATGAATTGTGGTGTCCAGAGTGCTCTGGAATTGTGAGATGAAACACTTTGTTCAAACAATGAGGGATAAATCTAAAAAGAAAAAGTATAAAAATGAGCCACTTTAATAAAAAAACTGTTGTTGAAGCATTAAGACTATAAAAATAAAAAAATAAATCAGGTGCCGAGTTTGAAAATGAGGTGCCGAGTTATCCAAAGTTTTAGGTGCCGAGTTGTCCAAAAAGTGCCGACTTTGTAGGTGCCGAGTTTGACAGGTGCCGAGTTGTCCAGAGACCGATGTCTAAGAACCATCAGAAGTGCTACTCTGCCGTATGGTATGCTTACGAGAAGAACTACTTTGGCGCAAGGCGTGCTTATCAGAAGTGCACAAGTCGCCTACTTTTGTGCCAACTCACCACACACCGCGTTTCTTGTTTTATTCTGTATTCTTATTTTACCGTTTCTTACCGAATAAAAGACTTCTGCTAATTTGCGAATCGAGTGTTTAAAGTTCTTTTGAAACAGTTAATTGCGTTTAGGTACATTGTTAATTATCTCTCCGAAAGTTAAAAGCTCTTTAAAATCTATTTTGTTTGCAAATTACTGTTTTTGTAATCTACAGTTAAAAGAAAGAATAGAACACAATTGAACGACTGGTCTAGCGAAAACAAATTTAATTGCAATTATTTGTGAAAAGAAAAAATAACACATTTCGCACATTGCGCAGTTTTTATTCAATAAAACGTAAATACACATTGTTTTCTTAATTTACATTTCACACACGTCACATTCAATTTTATATATATAGCGATTATCTAACCTATCTGTGAGGCCGTAAAAGAGGACATTGTGTCTGCAAATTTACCAGAAAACAGGTGAGTTGGCACACAATTCCTAATTCTTGGCGAGATGGCTCTGGTGACTTGGTATACGGGTTATGGCGAGTTGGATTGATGGCGACTTGTCTAGAATCCGCTTACGAGAAGAGCTACTTTGGCGCAAGGCGTACTTGTCAGAAGTGCTACTTTGCCGCACGGTGTGCTTACTAGAAGAACTACTTTGCCGCAAGGCGTACTTATCAGAAGTGCTACTCTGCCGCATGGTATGCTTGCGAGAAGAGCTACTTTGGTGCAAGGCGTACTTATCAGAACTGCTACTTTGGCGCTCGGTGTGCTTACTAGAAGAGCTACTTTGCCGCACGCTGTACTTAATAGAAGAGCTACTTTGCCGCACGGTGTACTGAATATAAGAGCTAATTACACCACGATGCACTTACTGGAAGAGCTGTGTGTGAGCAGGTGGCGACGCAGGAACCTCTCGCAGTGGAACACTTTGTTGCACGTTGTACACGGGAACTTGTGGTCCGTAGTGTCTATGTGGTGCTTTAGGGCGGCCGGTGTCGAGTACCTGTTTCCGCAGTGTGGGCACTTGTAATTCCTAACGATAAACAGAAGGGTAAAGGTTATTCGGGTTTGTGTGAGAAAAGTACATACAAGAGGGCAAAGTGTACTGATCCACATTACCTCCCCTCTTTTCTTTCATTATTCATTCTGCATTCGCATAAACTGTGTGACAGCTAACATTGCATTCTCCAGTATTTCTCAACAAAGAAGTCATTTTCTATTTTCTGAAATTCTAAAAGACTGGTCAGAGCACATAAAATCACACTTGGCCTGTTTATCCTGATACTGGGCATGGACTGGGGTTCCTCCATGGTAAAGGTAAAGGCTGTACTAGTTCTTACTTGGGCATGATCCTGGCGTCCTTGACTGTGCGTGTACTGATGCTTACTTGGGCATGATCCTGGGGCCTTGGTTGGGGCAGAGACTGTGCGTGTACTGATGCTTACTTGGGCATGATCCTGGGGCCCTGGTTGGGGCAGAGACTGTGCGTGTACTGATACTTATTTGGGCATGATCCTGGGGCCCTGGTTGGGGCAGAGACTGTGCGTGTATTAGTGCTTACTTTGGCATGATCCTGGGGCCCTGGTTGGGGTACAGACTGTGGGTGTACTGATGCTTACTTGGGCATGATCCTGGGGCCCTGGTTGGGGTACAGACTGTGGGTGTACTGATGCTTACTTGGGCATGATCCCGGGGCCCTGGTTGGGGTAGAGACTGTGCGTGTACTGATGCTTACTTGGGCATGATCCTGGGTCCCTGGTTGGGGTACAGACTGTGGGTGTACTGATGCTTACTTGGGCATGATCCTGGGGCCCTGGTTGGGGTACAGACTGTGCGTGTAGTGATACTTACTTGGGCATGATCCTGGGGCCCTGGTTGGGGGAGAGACTGTGCGTGTACTGATGCTTACTTGGGCATGATCCTGAGGCCCTGGTTGGGGTAGAGACTGTGCGTGTACTGATACTTAATTGGGCATGATCCTGAGGCCCTGGTTGGGGTAGAGACTGTGCGTGTACTCATGCTTACTTGGGCATGATCCTGGGGCCCCGGTTGGGGGAGAGACTGTGCGTGTACTGATGATTACTTGGGCATGATCCTGGGGCCCTGGTTGGGGTACAGACTGTACGTAGACTGGTGCTTACTTGGGCATGATCCTAGGGCCCTGGTTGGGGTGGAGACTGTGTGTATGTAGTGATACTTACTTGGGCATGATCCTGGGGCCCTGATTGGGGTAGAGACTGTGCGTGTACTGATGCTTACTTGGGCATGATCCTGGGGCCCTGGTTGGGGTAGAGACTGTGCGTGTACTGATGCTTACTTGGGCATGATCCTGGGGCCCTGGTTGGGGTAGAGACTGTGCGTGTACTGATGCTTACTTGGGCATGATCCTGGGGCCCTGATTGGGGTACAGACTGTGCGTGTAGTGATACTTACTTGGGCATGATCCTGGGGCCCTGGTTGGGGTAGAGGCTGTGCGTGTACTGGTGCACACCCAGCTCGTACAGAGTAGGGAATTGCTTGCAGCAGACGTGGCAGCGGTACTCCAGCTCGCGGTCGTGCGTCTTGATGTGCTCCACGAAGTGATCCAGCTCCCTGAATGTCTCGCTGCACGTCTTGTGTATGCACTTGTACACCTGCAACATCCACGGCAAATAAACGATACTAGAATGGCCAGTGCACAACAGCATCAGTATACCTGAACATGTTCAAAGACTTTTAACACGGCCACTAAACTATATAACTGACTACCTGGACCAGGAAGTTTTACATTTTTTAATTTTAACATCAGTTCCGAATTTTTAATTTTTTATTGTTATTTTCATTGACAGGGCTCACCATCTTCAACTGGGTGCCCATACCATTTCTTACTCATTTTAAATACTATTTCTATTCTGTCTATTTCTTTTCTTTGTTGTACTTTGACAATTAAATTTGACCTGCCTATTCTATCTTTTTTTTTAAATTAAATGGGTCACATTTTTTACAGGAACAGGGAAACAAATCCAACCTGTTCATCTTTATGTTCCAACATGTGAGTTTTGAGCTTGAAGTAACTGGGGAACTTTTGATCACAGTACTGACAGTTGTAAGTATTGTCGATCGTCACATTCAGCTTGGCTTTACTATTTTGGCGCACTGATCCACTGTTCGCATCAACTTTTGTGGGCGTAGTGGCTTGCTGTACATTCACAATCACCGTTTTTGCCGCACTACTTTTTTGCCCGTCTTTAGATGGTGATATCACCGCCCATACGTCGCTTGTGGAAGAACTGTTTGCAGTGGAAACCTGCAAAAGGCGACATTAGTTCCAACAACACGCGAAGATTAATTACACCCAATCATAGGATCTATCTCAATGCTATAATAAATCAAAGCAGGAAAAAAGCTATTTTTAAGCCTACACGTAACCTAAGAATAATAATAAGACCAAACGACTTTGAGAGAAAAAACTGAACTTTTCTTCCGCTAAAAATAAAAATCCTCCTGACTGAGCAAGTGTTAAAGTCCCTAATACTCTCAAATGCCGGATATACCTTGTTTTTATGTCTATCAAATTTTCTATTGACATTTTGGCGCGTGGATTTCTGAGCATTGCTTTACCTCTACGCTCCCCCTCTGCCCACCACTTTCAGCATCCGCCTCTACATTGAAGACAATCGGCTCTTTTGGCAATGTCTTCGCTCCCTTGGGCCACACCTGTGCATTACAACACAACAGTGTAAAGAATTCACCTCATGGGCATTACTTACAGTCACGCAAGAATCACGCAGCCAACCGTAAAAAATCCTTTTTTTTAAAAATAAATTATACATAACATCATCAATAATAATCTATCACAAATATGATAATTAGTTCTACTATGCTGCCATTGTGAATTCTTATTATTATTATTTTCATTATACTAATACTACTGTAAAAAAAAGTTGAATGTTTGAGTGCCCCATCCTTGGAAAAGCTAAACACCTACAAAAAAATAACCAACGATATAAACCAACGAAGAGATCATATCTCCACTGTATCAATGCCATAATGGAACTCACGGTGTACCCTTCGCAGAGTAGAACCAACAAACACAGGAAAAGAGGCCGCAGGACAGAGTTGGGTCTTTTTTTCTTTTTTTTTCTGGGAGGTGTAGGAGGGGTGGAAAAAATCCCAAAAAAAAATACATTAGTTATTCCGTTTTTTAACAGAATTAACAAATCAGCCTGTTTTAGCGACTGAACATTCAACAAATAGCCCATATGCCTACAGAAAAACATTATAACCAAATTAATGGCTAACTGGATTTTTTTCAGTGGGTCTTCACGTCCTGATTTCTAGGCCAGGATGTGACATATTGCCATGGATCTTACCTCTTCTAAACACACATTGCAGTTTCAAAAAATACTTACTTCTTGACACATCGCCTTTGGGTCTATCTTTAATATCTGGGAAGGGTTCACTTCTTTATTATTATAATTGTTTATGAGAGGTTCATAAACAAACGGCGGGCCCTTCCCACGACGGCAGAAGAGCGACTCATAAGGGTCGAAACAGTGACGAGCTGATACGTCATGACCGCCGCTGTGACGTCATTACCTTGTGCGTTTTCATGTGCTTCTTGACGTTGGACTTCTGCGCAAAGGCGCGACCACAGACGATGCACTGGAAGGGTTTCTCCCCGGTGTGGGACCTGCCAACAACAAGTCAGGGAGTGGCTATGCATAAAGCATACACGCACAACTTCTCGACTTTCTGAGGGCAGGACACCATTCTCTACAGTACTGTCGTGTGCAAAGCCTAACTGTATGCATGACGCCCAAGCTTCAGAAGTTCACACCTTCCCACCATTTTTTCGCTTTTTTATATAGTTTTAATTTTTACTCTTTTAACTAGAGCATTCGGGCAAGCTGAAGCAACCTCAAACAGTCCACACATCACCTTCATGCCTTTCCATCCCCCCCTCCCCCGCCCTCCCCCCCCCCCAAAAAAAAACACACACACACACACACACAAAACTGCTCTCAACAATGGTCCCAGAAGCACGTTTTACACACACTATTTAATCACGGGCTTTTCCACGTGACGACAGGGCCCACCTGATATGCTGCTGCAAGTCGAAGTTCTTGGCGAAGGCTTTGCCACAAAAGTTACACTTGAGTTTGTTTTTGAAGCCCAACGCCTGCCTCTCTGCTTCTTTACTTTCTGCCAAAAACAACACACCAATATCAAACCAATTACTTCTGGCGTTATTTCTTTTATTTTTCGTTTATTGCATTTTGTTGTTGTTGTTGTTTTTTTATTATTTATTTATTTTATTATCTTTTTTCAGCTAAGTTTATGAGGGTACTTCTGTGCATGTATTTCGTTATTTTTTATTGCTTTATTCCTTCAATCAGACAATCCACTGCGTGTGCTTCTTTATTTATGTCGTCAATTTTATTTATTTATTTATTTGCACTGTGCGTACTTTGGTCGCCGCTGAGCAAGGAGTGGTGCAGCCTAGTCGAGCTCTTGGTCTTGGTCTGCGGGGCGGGGGAGGCTGACTGCGGGGTGATGTACTGTAGCTCTGGCGGTGCCGACAGCTCGTTGTGTAGCAGCGTGCCTTCTTTCTTGATCACTGGTGTGAAATCAGAAAGAGAGTGTAACAACGGTGACATTCTGTTAGCAGCGTCACATACACCCCCCCCCCCCCCATCCCCTCTCTCCCGCACCCCCTTTTCCAGAAGATTGACTTTCTTCCTGATCACTGGCACCAGATAACAACAAATCATGTTTCGATCCGCCATTTTTGTACTCACTTCCGTAATTAAGCGTCGTACCTGAATTTCCAAATGAAAATTAGCCATGGGTCCAGAAAAAACACATCTTTATGTGGCCGTACTCCCGAGGCCCCTCGCAAGAGAACTGAATAACACGTAAATACCAAGGGACAAGCCCAAAACGCACCAAGAGCGCATTTTTCGCTTGGTGGGGTCAGTACCTTTGCTTGTGGCCGGATTCAGGGAGATGATCTGGATCTGCCCCCCACTTCCGGATCCAGAGGACGGTGCCAGTACTACAGACTGCTGCTTAAAATATACAAGCGTGTATATGACGTCATGACTTCCACACTCAGTAAATGCTCGTTCTCAAGTATTAGTGAATTCAAATAACATTTTAATACGCAAAACGTTAAAGAAATTCGAAGCCAAATTTCAATGGTTCACTTTAGTGACCATAAACCCGGATGAAATCTCCACACACAATGTCGTGTGATATAAATGTTTGCCATTAGGGGTGTGACGTTCGTCACTCACAGGGCTCGGCACACTTCAATTACTCGGTTCGGTTTTTTAGGTACGATTTTGTAAAAATTGTGCCGAAATGGTATAATATTTGCATTTGGATAAATATTTACCGTATAACAGCCAATAATATCTTTTAGCTATGTGATTTGAAACAAAAACACCATTTATATTTATAACATTCATATTTATAAATTAGAGACTGTTTAAATAAAGACACAGAAACTGCAACTTATTTCACATCACCGAACTTACAATTAAGTTGCAGTATATCCTAAAACAATCATTACAGTTTTTGTCCTAATTTACGTATGTCACACAGCAGTCATTTCAATTTTGTTGGGACTTAAGAACATTTACAGAGTTGATACGTTAAAACACCATAAACAACAGCGCCTTCATACATATCATAAGAAGCTTTAAATCTTGAATTAAAGGAACAGTTCACGTTAAAATGTCAAGTGATAACATATTTCTCTTAAAAAAGAGCAACATGTCAACATGGTGAGGTTTTACAGTTAGTTGAGCACGAAGCAGTACAGTGTACCTTACTTTATAGCTGTCTAATATCAGTGAAAAAATTAAACTGCAAAAAAAAAAAAAAAAAAAAAGCGAACATGTCGCGATTTTTCTCTTTCGGTTTTTTAACCGAACTGAACCAAAAAAAAAAAACGCGGTCGGGTTTCAGTTACGGTAATGCCTGCAGAAAAAGTACGCCTGACCCCTAAAACACTGTCAGGTAAACCACGAATGAAAGCAGCCCTAAAAACGTCACAATCCTCGATTTTAACTGGCCCTTATTATCATTATTAACAACTAGTCACGAGTCACAAGATACCTGCGAGCCTGCCTCCGAGGATGAGGGTATCTGCACAACAGACAGCGGCACGCCGAACTGCGAGGTAAGCACGTCCGTCTGTGCGTTCGTCTCTATCAACTGCTCGACCACCTCTGGCTGTGACGTGTACACTTCCTGCTGTGACGTATACACCTCTTGTGCTGACGTGTAGACTTCTAGTGTAGGCTGGCTTTCGGCAACCGATTCGCTCGTCACTGTTTCTTGTTCTTGATTCTGAGACCCGAAGCGTACGCTTTTAAAGGATTGGTAGATTGTGGGGCGGGGGGGGGGGGGGTTGGGGAATGGAAGAGACTAGTTGAGGCCCCGACAGCTAATTTCGATCAACCTGCGTATATTTCTATCTTCACAAAAATCAGTTCTTTTTATGCTTCTATGATAGAAAAATTGTTAAATTAAAACGTTTTACCATTACACTGCAACAAACATAGAAACATAAACAATGCAGAAGACATATTGCCGAGACACAGTGGGCCCAGATGCGGGATTTGGGTGGGCAGGGAGGGGAGGAGGGTCTGATGAAGCTACTGTACCAGCGACACAACGGTAGCCGAGGCGTCGGCCAGACTACTGACGACAGACGGCGATGACGCATTGACGGTGGGCTTCGGCGTGAGCGGCCCCACAACCTGGGACAGGATGGGATTGCCTTGAAATGCTATGCTCTGTGAAGACAAAAATAAAAGAAATTTACCAAATACCACGCATTAAAGGTGAAATTACGTTAAAGTCTCATTTTATTGACACTTATCATGCTGGTCTAAGGCGGATTCACAGACAAGTCACCAAACCTGCGCCTCGCCACATCCGACAACTCACCATCGTTTTTTTTTTTCTTTTTTTTTTTTTTTGGCCTAATCACCAAAAGTTTTCGTAGCTCGACAGGAAACACCATGTCATGACACGGTGCTTTTGTACATACAGTGAGGTCTCAACAACAAATTATCAGCACAGTAGTGCCCCACGTTTAAATATGTAAACAGTGCGTTCAGCCATTCCAGTTGAGTCAAATGAATTATTTAATATCTTCAACGAAACGTGATCCCCGCATTCCATCGACCGAAAAATAATTCTGTGGCTATTAAAAACCAATAACTAACACAATTAACTGCAGTCTGTTAAGGGGTTTGGACTGTAGCAGTTTCAAAAGTTTCTTCATAATTTAAAAAAATCTGAAAATCTTGAATAAAAGTAGTGATCACGTAATATTGATGACTACGATACCTCCAGGACTGTTCATCGCAATTAAGGATAAAAGAGTACACTGAAGCATTTTCAGCATGGGAGTATCCGCAATCAAGTTTCCTGTCATGCGTTGTTGTGATAGCAATTAATAAACAAGAATGCGTGGGTGAGGGGGAGGGGGTAGGGGGGAGGGGGTCGTATTGAGCATTGCCACCAAGGATAAAAGAGTACACAAAAGTACTTTTAGGGCAGGGTTATGGTACTCAAGGATGCGTTGTTATGACTGTAACTGATAAAAAGATTTTCTTTCTAAATTTTGCATAATTTTGATTCTCTGTGTCGCCTCTGCTCAGTCATAATATCCTCCCAGAATTTCAATACAATACGACGCATAAAGTATACCAGTGTCATCAATTTGTAGGGTAAGTTGGCTTGATCAAGGACCGGCGCTTTGATGGTGACTTGATTTCACGGTGGCATGTTCAAATGGTATGGTGAAATACAGGGACGGTGGCATAACTTGCTACCGGCAAAAAGTAAACATCGTAAGAGCCACTATTTATTATACAATAAATTGTAATAACACAGAATATTTTAACAAGTTCATTGATAAAATAATGAAACAACTGTGTTCCAAACGTGGTTTCATGGCTCACCAGATTACTGGCCGCATCCATAGAAGCCAGAGTTAAGAAGTCGTCGCTGAGAAGAAAGCTTTGCCCCATGCCCTGGACGTTCTGCGTCAACGGCGACGCGGGTATTGTCCCCTGCCCAAGATTGATTACGTTGGCCTGAAACAACAGTCCTGCCCTTGAGGAGAAAACTTCCTCTATTAGGTCTTTCTTTAGAACATTAGTCTTATTACTTTCATTATTATTTAACTAATACTAAATATTTCCTGTTGATAACATTGTCAGTTACATATTACTACATACAGTCGAATCCATTTAAACCGACATCGGTTTAACCGACATATCGTTTTAACCGACATGTTTTCACGGTCCCGAAGGATTTACCCCATTGACCCCCAGTACCTTTTAACCGACATATCGTTTAACCGACATTTTTCGCTCAGTCCCGGAGATGTCGGTTTAACGAGATTTCACTGTATTTCCTGTTTTAATAAACAAGCCTGCATACGACCAGATCGCCTTTCCGAAACACGCTTCTCATTGGCCATTTACACTTCTGGCAAAACATCCAGAACAAGAAGTGTCCTCGGGCAGTACCTGAGTTTTGATCGAGTACTGCGGCAGTGCCGCATAAGTACTCTGCTGCATCGTGCCTCTCGGTTCACCAGACGACGCGCTGTCGGCCGCGCCCTGGCCGGCAGGCACGTCCGCATGCCGGGAAGATGTCTCACTGGCCTGCTGTAGTGCCGGGTTAACACACTTTCTTTTCTTGTGCTTAACGAATTCCGGCAGCGAAGTGAACTGCCGCTTGCATTTGCCGCACTGGAACAAGTCTTCTTCATCTGTGTCAGAACAAAAAAACCTGAGAGAGACACGATCCCCCGTAGAACATGGATGACCTATGATATAGGTGTCAAAACTGGTTTACTATTACTGCCCCTTTCATTACATTTTTTCTTCACAATGTTAACAGGTCTGCATTTTTTAAATTTCGACAAAAGCTAACATTTTATTCAAAAATAATCCACTCTGGCAATTTTCAGTATCTGTGTTATTCGTATGTGAAGCTTTAAAGAAAGCCTGGAGGACTGTGTCTCCAAGACAAGACAAAATATAACAAACGAGAAGATTCACCAAATTTTAAAACACTGTGGTTTATTTTTACAATTTTTCGTGAATCGGAACAAAAAAACGACTTTGAACACCTTCCATATGTGGTCTATCCGTATCTGAAATGCAGTAGTTTAGGAGACCTAACCTGGACACGACGTCGAAAAAATACTGTCAATTTGTTAAACCCGAAAAAAAAAAAATCCGACGCTGCACACCTTCAGTGTTTGCTCTTTCCGTGTGTGAAATTTCAAAACAACCCTGTCTATCGTTTCGGAGATGCGGCCTGGACACGCGAGTGCACAGACGGACAATCTAATAACTTTATCCTCCCGTTACTGGGGATGGGGGGTGGGGTGAAGTCAGAAACTGAAAGACCAATAACAGTCACGTCTAAGATGCTCAGTTTACCCAGATAAAAATGTGGCTACATAATTAAATGGTTCCCTAATCACACCTTAACCAGGTTCATACCAGGTGATAACTAACTGAAAGATGCGGCTCGCTATTCGGCATCTGCTACCTCTTTAATTCCCGTTGAATTAAAAAATAAGACGACGTTGCACATGTACAATATATATATATTCACTGCAAAAAACTTCAGAACGCTAGATCGAATAGTTTCGGAGACTGCGTCTGGACACAATCTATCTTTAGTCGAACAGGTTTACATAAAAAATATATATTTTGAGAAGTCGTATTTTTGACAATTTTTGGCCAATTTCAAAAATAATGCAACGTTGCACATGTACAATATATACATTTTCACTGCATAAAATTTCAGAACGCTGGAGCAAATAGTTTTGGAGAACTCGTCTGGACAAAACCTCCGTGCTACAAAATTAAATTTCCTGAAAAACAGCCATTTTTGACAAGTCATATTTTTGAGAATTTTTGGCCGATTTCAAATATAATACGTTTCACACCTTCAATGTACATTCTAACTGTATGCCAAAGGGAAAAGCTATACGACAAATGCTTTCGGAGATATAGCTCAGATACGAGGGCGCACCAAAGCGGACACACAGACAAGCTGAATTATATCCCCTCGTAACACAGGGGGTAATCATATCGTTATATTTAGCTAAAAAATTATATTGTTATAATAATTATTAATTATTAATTATAATACTTATTAATTATTAATTACCTTCCTCTGGTTCTGTAAAAGTCTGTGAATCCAGCAGAGACTGCACCGCCAAACCCGTCTGACTATCCAACGCTGCGCCTATACAAGCCATAACCAGCCTCTTATTTCACCTTTTACTAATATCATATATCGTATATTCTGCAGAGAGGATATTTTTTAACACTGTAGAAATCAGTGGTAAAAATTCCCACTTACTGCCAATTTCTGATGAGACTAGGTATATGCACGTTTCTGCACACTACAAATAGCTAAAGCAATTTTCAATGGGGGCTAAGTTCGACTGCGAGTTCGTTGGGTTAAAGTGCAAAGAAATGACAAGGTAAAACATCAGAAGTCAGACTGTTTTTGAATACACGCGCTTCAAAATGTAATAAGCCTTTTCTGAGTTTTAAAAAATAATTTCACAGATTATATTGCATGCAATACTTGCCAATATGCGTCTATAAATTGGGGTTTCGTTCATTTTTCACTATTTTCCATCACTTCTTTCCATGTTTTACCCAACATGTTGCAATCAAAACGTCAACACTTTTCGGTAGATTAGAATAAAGTGCCAAGTTTTTTTCTGTCCTATATCCTGACCTAACAAGACAATTCGTACTACCGGACCTCTCCGATGAAGGCGCCATGTCGACTCCGACTATTTTTATAAATTCTAAAGAAATATTATGGAAAAATCATCAGAATTCTAAGTTCCTTTGAAATTATTTAATATTAATTTAATAAGCCATCATGACCTTTTAAAACTGTTTTACATATTATTCTGTCCCTTTTATAGCTCCTTATGAACATTTTTAGCAACACCTTTGTTGCAAACTAATACGGTCGAAACGCCAAAAACTTGGGCAAAATTCTAAGTGCGAATCTACTTTTCCGTTTATTTGCGTGGACAACCTGAACTACACTTTTAGTGGGCCCTGAAAGTGCGAAACAGCTTATGTATTGTTATAAAGTGCTTTTTACCTTGTATGTTTGAAATTTTTCATTTAATGATTGTGGATCTTCGGGCACAAGAATTTGACAGCTGTTTGTTTACACCACTTACGTGCAGCCAACGAGCATATTTAACCCTCTGCATCCAACTCGTGACAAAGATTTGAAGATATTAATATATGTGCGGTTTTAGGCAATGATATTTATCGCATAAATGCACAATGTAAATTAAAACAACTTATCATTTAACAAGTTGTGGAAAAAGTGAAATATCATAACATGTAAAAAAAATATTTTACTTTTTAGTAAAATTGTAAACTTTTCGTTAGAAAACAGCAGGACAATAAATATCAAAGGCATTAGTATTTATTTAAGTATGGCCTGGGCTTCTGAAATTTAAAAAATCTGCATCTACGCTTCATATAAATATCAGTTTGAAACAGTAATAAACTCAATGAGTAGAGACGAAAAATACCATTTAATCCGTCCCAAAGAGACTGCGCCATCTTGTTTGGTAGACGAGCTCAAAGCTCCCGGATGTTTTGTTTGAGATACCCATAGTGTACTGTCAAGTAAAAGCAAGAGTTGTTTCAGTTGTTATCGAAAATTAATCACAGTTCGTATAAAAATGAAAATAGAAAAAGGCAATTACAACAAACCTGATATTTTAAGAAATAACACTGATTCTAGAAATATCAAGATATGGACATTTTGACAGTCATCCGGCTGCTGGTAGTAAATAAGACATAAATACGAACCACGGGTTGCAGTTTCTAGTATATTGTTCTCATTTATTTCAATAAAACAACATCCAGAGATTAATTCTCATATTTAAGACAACAGCGGGAAAGGACCAGGATATACCAAGCAGTATTGTTTAATTTTATGGTTCTAAGCTATAAAATCTCTGACGCAATTCAATATCTGGGATTTTCATATCTCCCAAATAATAAATTTATCCCATTTACGTCATCCAATCGAGCGAAATGAAACCGAAACAAAAAAGAAAGGGTAAACGATAGTGTGATGGTTTATTACAGTCTTTATGCCGGATAACAGTAGTACGGGCTGTTTTCATCTTTGTAGTACAGCGAAACAATTCTCTTTCTTTTAAGCAGTTGTGAACAATTTTATTAGCAACATATTGTTACCTTGTTTAAATTGATCGCAGTCGGCAAAAAATGTCATGGAATAATCACTGTGAAATTATAATAACGCTAAACGGTCTTTATTACTAATGTTCATCCCCACTACATGAAAACATAATAATTGTATGGAAAATGTTGAACATCCTAGATTACTACAAAAAAAGTAAACGAATGACTCAATTAAGAAAGTTCAAATGGTAAATGCAGTGAAACCCTGGATATGGACACCCCTCTATCTTGGCCACCCCTGAATTATGGAAAGCATTTTTCAGTCTGTTTTAAAACGCCATAGAGTTCTGATATGTCATGACCCCTCTATTGTTGACACCCCTCCATTTAAAATTAGGGACATTCTTTTTATAACGTAAGTACGGCCTCCATTGTGGACAATCAAAATGCTGTCCATGTTCTGTGCGTTATGTAAACAACCCCTATCAGCTTGTTACTCGGTAGTGTTTGCTTTTTTCTCTATTGTTATCTGTGGGTATTGAGTACATTACATTGAACACCATGCATGCAAAGACAATAGGGCTTATTACAAAAGATGTGTGCTTAAGACAGAAACTTTATACGGATAATCACTATTGACATGTGGTCCGTCTTTCAAAAGGTGTATAAAAGAGCAAGTAAGTCATTGTGTTTATACTCAGTTAATACGTAAAATAAGCTGTTATACAAGGTGTTGTTAAAATGTAAGTCACAACTCAATGACAGAAAGGAAAGAAAATTTGCTCAGGAAAATGTGAATATATACTGGTTATAACACACACACACACACACACACACATATATATATATATATATATATATATATATATATATATATATATATATATATATATATATATATATATATATATATATATATATATATATATATATATATGAACATAAGGCCAATTAGCTGTTATTCAAAATACATTCGCCAAATAATATCCTTTTATCTTACCTAGCGATTTTTTTCACGCTGTTTATGTCTACATTTGGCACAGTTTACCTTAGAAACGAGTCTGCATGATGAGTTCAATTACTAATACGCAGCTAGTATATATGATGTTTAATCAAAATAGAAAGCTGGTCTTCCGATATATCATTTTTACCAAAAAGAAAATCCCATTTATCGAAAACAAAATTTTAAGATTCAGTGTGTTGAGGCATCTATAAATCATATCCTGAGAGAATCTACATTCCCATAAAAATGTAATAAAGCATGCTGAGCATTAAAATCTAGCAATCGACAGATGACACCATTTTCCAGTTTTCTTTTTCTTATTTTTGGCTTCTATTCACACTTGGGGATTTTCAATCTCCACGGTTTAGTGAGATCGTACCATGCCTAAGGTATTTGGCAAGATTCCCTTTTTTGCCATAGGCTTATCACATAAACTCCTCTGAGAGCTAGGGTGACCAGATTTGACAGAGACATACTATAGCAATTCTAGTTGGTCCCCCTCAGTTTTGTTAGGATTTCATTAACATTTTATATGTAATTATAGACATTCAAGCCCATTATATTGCAGGAGCAGGCTATGAGATAGTTAAGAGTACAGGGAAGCTATTGATTTCTCCACAAAAATGAGAAAATATGAGCAATGTGCTGTATCTTTGCCGCTAGACTGAACAGCAAATATCTCAGCGCGGATATTTGTCTCCCATGTTTCCGAGAGGCTCAGCCTCACACTTGCTATTAAGTTGTCTTCACATTATAAATGTCATTTTGGGTTTCATTAACTCGCTGAAAAATTATACAACACGCGAGGGATGATCCGTTCATTTATTACAAGATTGTTGCGATATAAAGCCACATAAATGTTTATGACGTTATTGTAATTTGGTCATACCAGTGAACATTTTAGCAATTGGTTTTCGATGGCTGTAGAAGTCTATACATCAAAAGTCCGGGTATCGCAAAAATGGCGTCCATACCAAATCACCACCGGTCATATGGTCACTAGCGAAATGAACAAAAAACTGACCATTTAACCAACGAGTAATTTTTTTCCTGATTTCAATTTATCTTTTCTTGGGGTAGGGGGATTAAAATCAAATTTTTGACAGAGGTGGTCCTTTGTCTGCAGTTACTTAAATAAGGCAGAAGAGGGGGGTGTCCGTTTGTCAGGTTCGCAATGTCTACCTATCGACTTATTTAGACATCGCAAGAGTGACATAGAGACGTCGCCAAAATATTAATCACATCACCGTCTAGAAAGTGACGATCATAAGGAATAGTTGTCATCACCTTTGTATCACAAGGTAGCACAGAATAGTCATATAACATTTCATGAAGATATTTCAAAAGTAGGCGGTAAAAACTAGTGCGCTTCTGGATGTTCAATACTTTATGTCTTAATTTTCGTAAATTTTCAAAACAACCACTCATTACCAGGCTTCAATTTCCTATTATTGTTAATAAGACGATGTATGTGTGTGTGTGTTTGCTGTTTTTGTTGTTTTTTCTGTTTGCTTGTGATCCGGACATTTTTGCGATATCTATTTTTCGACCTATACATAAATCATCGATTTTCCTAAATATATTCTAACAAACCTGAGCTGGGATGGGTTTGGGTAACAAAATTTTTCAAACTGTTTCATTTTGTCGTAGGGTGTAGGTAGGGTGGTTTGCGATACGGAACGAAACTACAATTAAAGAATCGCCTAAGTTTCACATCAAATGGTCTCTGAAATATAGTTTAGCATAACTATTCGACAGAATTTACTTGTAGATATCCCTTTCCAGGTTTGTAAAATTTAAGTTGTTTTGCATCTGACTAAGCCATGGCACCCCAAAATGTACCAAAAATTAAACTATATCACGTCTGTCGTTGATATTGTCATATTATGTATCTGTGCCAGACAAAATACAAAGAAAGCATAAAATATTCCCTTTCTAACTATTTTCGCTGTCTTAAACAAAATTATTGCACATTAATCCCTACAAAACAGTATACGTATATTATACGTATTTAATATCTAAAATGCATGGGCAAAATGGGCATCTTTTCTCGGACGCATAATAAACGTATAAATTACGTATAAAAATATCCGCATTTCTAGAACCATATATTATACGTATAAAATGAGTGGGAAAAAAGATGCCCCTATTGAACCCGCATATTATACGTGTATTTTCCCACGTATAATATGCGCATATCAAGGAACGTTTATTACACATGTAAAATACGCGGGAAAATATATGCCCATTTTCAATGCGCATATTACACGCATTTTTTCCTTCGCATATTATACGCGTATCTAGGGACGCATATTATGCATATATTTTGCATGGTAAAAAAGATGTCCACATTAGAAACGCATATTAAACGCATTTTTACTATATAAGACGCATATTTAAGAACGTTTATTACACGCATTTTCGCCCATACATATTATACGTGTAATATGTGACGCATATTAAGCATATATTTTACGTGGGATTTCCCATATGGGTATTCCCATGTAAAATACACGTATATAATGCGTAAAAATCTCAACATAGTAAATGCATGGGAAAATATACGCATATTATACGTAGTCTGGCAATGTGGGCCTATTATCACAGACCGGAAACAGCCGCCATTGAGCGATAAAATATTTAAATTTTGCTAAATGCTGCATATTTAAGTGGAGGGCCGCCTTTTTTCTAAGTATAATAAAAAGTTAGACATGGGAATACCAATTTCACTAAAATTTTTATGCTGAAAATTGTTTTAAGTACTTTATAACTCCACTAGTGATAAAGGTTCATGTGCATAATACATGTGGGACTGCTATCTGGGTCATTATACATTGGTGGGCAAACTCTGAAATGCATATAAAATAAGTTTTAAAAATGCGTGAAATCCGTCTAATATCCGTGGGAAAAACACGTGTAAAAGGCGTTTAATAATCGGTATGAATTACGTGTAAAATGCGTATAATTTTTTACGTGGGCAAATATGCGTATTTTATGGGCATTATCGATGAGCAAAATGGCCAAAATACACGTATATTACACCTAACTTTCCCATTTTGCCCACGTATTTTACACGTATAATATCCGCTAAAATTTTGTCGGGATTTAAATTATCTTGTATAAGAAAACTGACCAGTTCTCAAAATTTGTCAACTGATGCCGGTTTCAAAAATGCCACTAAGTGCCCATCTGTTTTAAATAGTTGAGCTAAATGAAGACCTTAAGCATATGTTTTTAAATATTTGAGAAAAATGAAAATAATATGTTAACTTAAATTATGCTTTGAAAGAAGAAACAGGCAATCTCCCGGGGTGTGATTTGCCGGTGGTCTTTTGCCGATGGGTGAATTGCCCGTGGAGGTAAAAATTGTGGTAAACAAATTTCATTAATATCTATTTTATTTCTATAATATTTCACAATGTATACATTTTACATTACCTCTTTGAACGGTCCACTAAATAAATATTACTTAACAACTAAATTGCAATCATAGATGAATGAAACTCTTTGACCAGTTACATTATGACCCCATAACAACTAAAGTGCAATCACACATGAATGAAGCTCTCTGATCAGTTACATTTTAAACAGTCTCTTAAAATATCTAATTCTAATCTAAATGTAATCTTATAAAGCGCTATCAGTCCCTTTGAACTTTTGTCCATCTTTAACGTACAAAAACCCCTCATAGCTTAATTTGTGATTTCCTCTAATAGTTTCAATATACTTCATACTTTGTTGAATGATATTACAACGAAATTTAGTAGGGATTTAATACACACTTTCCACTCCGGAGAAGATGGGCTTTTGACAATCGAGGTAATCGGGGCAATCCGAAGTCCAGAATAAGTCGACTTATTCTGGAATTAAATTAGCATGGAGCAGATGGGCTGTCGATAATCGGGGCAATCCAAAATCTGCAATTTATTTTACATAATAACTATAGACGCAACAACAAAAATGCAATTAATTCTTTTAAGTTTATTCAATTTCTTTGATGTGGAGGTTACTTGTTTGGAACAGATAATAAACTGTTTTTTTTTTTAACATTACTTTTTCTTACAATTTCACCGGCAATTCACCTGCCGGCAATTCACCAACCAGCAACTCACCTCTAACGGCAAAAGACCACCGGCAAATCATCCACCGAGAGATCCCCTAGATCCTGGAAAAGTGCGAAATTTTCTGACCCTATTTGTACCACACCATTTTCACGTTTAAAGCTGCGATGTGATATAGACCAGTGGTTTTGGTTGTGAGGCTTTTTTTTTTTTTTTGAAAGGTTCCAAATACAAACGCTGTCTTGATGTGATAACAATTAACTCTGTGCGACGTCTTCTGATCAGTGTCAGTAGGGCGCTGGAAAGTTTTAGCGAGAAACAAAAATGTACTGAGAATTGAATTTTGGTGTGACAGGATAAACTTTCAAGGGATAGCCAAAGGACTCAGTGGGAGTTTATTTTGAATTCTATGTTAGTCAGAGGCAATTGGAGTGAACGTCAACCCCCTATACTTACCGCACCGAGCCGGATACGATTACCCTGACCAAACAACACTCAGTTGTCCGTTATTTCCCGTACCCCAACCCCCCACCCCACCCCCATCCCCCCCTCCACAAAAAAATAAAGTCTAGAAATACTCAGACAAAATTTTCGAATTCCGCACTATCTGCCTGGAAAACTTATGATCTTCAGTTTAAGAATCTAAGCAAACAAGGCGATAACCATAATGTACTCATGCAAAGCAGCATTTCAACATAACCTGTTCTTGTCGCCAAAGTCATCACAATCCAGCAGTCATTTCTACCAGCGCCCAAAATGAAAGTTCACTGTGTTTTTAGAGTACCTTATTGGTCAAGTATGTTAAGTAAAGGAAAAAAATAGTTTACTTAGTAGAATCTAAATCTCTTGATAGTTTGCTCTTCGCAAAACTTATAATCACCATTACCATGAATTGTTTAAAATGATATGTGTAATCATCAAATATTTTCTTCGTGTTTTTCTTCCAACGAAGTTCCTTTTCTAAATGCTAGATTAAACTTACCAAGATATACAGTCACTCGTATTTTTATATGTCCAAGAAACAGGTATAAAACAAGCTTCAAAAATATTTCAGTAATTTGATATGGCGCCGTGCGATAGTCTTCCGAATCAGTAATATGAACATTTATGTGAAGTTTCAGATGAAAGAATTCAAGACTAAAACTTTTAAATATAACCAGTACTCTGAATATTTGACAATAACTTTCCTATAACAATTATATGACTGAAAGTAGAATAAATCAATTACGAGCTCAAACAGACGTTTAACAGACGTGGCAATGTTTACTGGATAGTAGAGAATTGCTAAAACCCCCAAACAAACATTTTTATGTAAATTAAAGAACGTTATAATAGGTATCAGATCCGGTGCCGAAGATAAGATAAGATCCCGAACACTCGCGTAACGTCTAAAATACATCTATACTAGATCGGCAATATCGGCAACTTCGTCGGCCGATGTATCGGTTGCACATAGGATTAACTATGGCCCGACGCATAATAGATATAGCGGCTTCGTACATCGGATATACATCGGGCCGATATATCTTTAATACGTCGGGCCACCGTCGGAAATATCCCTACAAACTCTTCGACGTCGGATACCAACCGTCGGCTATACGTCGGTTATACGTTTATATTCCGATGCAATTCCGACGAACTTCCGATGATTTTTATATGTAAAAAAATTGTTTCTAACCTTAACTGACCCATTGAACCTTTACCAACCATTCATATATTCACATATTCATACATTCACCATAGCATATCAATATACAACATAGCATATCTATATATCGCAACTGAACACTAGTACTTACTCGGGTTTGAACCGGGGACCTCTTGCATCCTAGGCGCGGAACATACCTCTACTCCACGGCGGCTGGGGCTAGTTTATTGAGGCAAATGATAATTTTCAAGTATATTCATAATGCACCACTATCGATTCTTCATAATGTCCCCTACAAAACGTCAATCGATAAATTTCCGACGCCGAATAAGCATCGGAAAATATGCGTTTTATAGACGTATAAAAAATACGTATAATATACGATTGCAATATCGGCATCTTTTTTCCGATGTATTTCCGAATTCGTCTATAGATGGGAAAATATGCGTTTTATAGACGTTTAAAAAAAATACGTATAATACGCGTTGGCAATATCGGCATCTTTTTTCCGACGCTGTGGAATATGTGGAGCACTCGTACACAACGCAATATATATATATATATATATATATATATATATATATATATATATATATATATATATATATATATATATATATATATATATATATATATATATATAGTTTTCATTTCAAGTTATGCGTGAAATACACAAATTTAGAGATCCATTGGAAATCGGTATATTTCCGACGTTTCACCGATAAATATAACTATATGTATAATATACGTATATTTTTATACGCATATTATATGCTTGTAATACCTTAAATAAAAAAATTAATTTTCGTCGGAATTCGGTATATTTCCGACGTATAGCCGATGCAGTGATACATTTGTATATTATACGATTATTGTAATCCGTCGGTTATACATCAGTAATATCTTTTTCAAAAACAATTAAGTTTTGTTCCGTCGGAAGTACGTCTATGTCAGACGTTGGGCCAACATATACAAATATATGTATAATGTACTTATAAGTAAATACATCGAATATACGTATGCAATATCCGTTTCATTTTTTTTTTACCATTGGCCGGAAGTTAATCTATTTCCAACGTATAACCAATGCATAAAAATATATGTCTAATATATGCATTGAGAAATACCTGTAATATATGAATATAATATTTTTAGCAAAAAAATTCCCAATTGGTCGGAAGTTCGTCGGAAAAAGATGTCGGCCCGATGAATATTTGCCAACATCTATTAAACTGAGGAAAATAATCATCGGGCCAACGTCGGTAACCGATGAACTTCCGACGAATGAGAAAAAAATGGAAATTCGACTATTGCCAACCTATAACCGATGCATCGAAGCCGATGCCGACGTTTTCCGACCTGGTTTATACCGTTCCGACGTCGGCCCGACGTTACGCGAGTGTTCGGGATAAGACGTATCTGCCAGATCTGTTACACAATGGCGACGAGACGGGCAAGAATTGCAAAATATCAAAACGATCTTGTAGATTTGTAACTGATTTTGTATATCTGAACACCTCAGTTTCTGACCCGTTCAACCACATACCCGTCCCCTGACTATTCCACAGAACTGGTTTGAGTTTTTAGTTCTCTATTTGATTTCTTCTGCTCGTTGGTTAAAAAAAAATATAGACCTCCATGCGCGAGTGTTTTAGACTTGAAAATGATCTTCTTCCTGATCACTTCCAACAAATGATCGACCTAATATCGGAATTGCTACGAGATAAGAAAAGCTCTTCTGCACGCCTCAGATTACGGCTTAGGTCATTTGTACTAATTCTATAAACAGGCCAAATAAATATCACATTACCACCGTAGCTTCCAAGCCTGTGAAATGATGAATAGTGGTTTGTTAACATAACAGATAATTTGTACATTACAAATGAAGTGTGAAGTTAGAAATTACTTAGTTTTCACATCTTCTTGCTGTTGTTTTGTGGTTCTTTCTGATTCTCATTTCCCTTTTCTTCTTCTCACCAAATGGTATTGTCGATCAAAAAATAAAAAAAAAATAAAAAAAAATAAAAAAAAGGGAACGCGCTTAATGCTTACATCGATCTGTCATTTCGTAAAAGCAATAGCCGAATCAACTAGAGCTGCAACATGTCAACGTGAAATATAACTGTCCATAACTACGGTAAATTTTCCGTCCAAAACAACATTGTCCTGTGAAACTTTTGACCTTGTTTCAAGAGTCACGGGGACTGCATTGCTATTTTCTACGAAGATAAGCTCAAAAACTACTTGACATCTTACATAGCAAGCTTAAATAGCATAGAACAGCGAAGAACATTAATCCTTTTACATGGATAAATCGGGGAAGCGGGTTACGATAATCTTCCAGAGCTTGGTGTCCAGATGGAATGTTTCAGTAAAAAAATATCTCTGATTATTTTAAAAAGCCTACAGTAGAGCAAAATTTTCTGGAAGACAGATTTCCTTCATGTGATTGTTCTCATCGACCAAGTAAATATTACAACGTCGAATAGACGTTTGACCGGAAACGTTGCTTTTGGTAGCAACTAAAACCAAACTTTCTTCTAGATTCAATCAACGTCTTTAGAGCAACGTTATGTAGACGTCAGATAATCGACGTTGTATAGTCGACGTCTAATATTCAACGTCTAATTATCGTCCGGAATAGGTTGCATATGAAAGTCGAAACAACGTGTATCTCTCGACGTTCTACAAACGTTGGAAAATCTGCGCAGATATTTAATTAACAACTTGTGAATAACCTCTAATCACATTATCGATCAACTCACCCGTCTGTTATCTAGCAGCGAACACGTACTGCTCATGCCAAAGAGTGCTAGGAACATGGAACCGGACTCACACCGCCAAAGGATTCGGTTTAGACTTCGGGATCACAACCAAACAAACCCTATCATGTTATCGCTCAGCGGAAATGGCAGCCATGACAGGTGACTTCGAAATTTGCTCAAAACAAGGACATCAAATATGGTAATTTCAGAAGCGTTATTGTTTTCGCCTATACTTTTGACAAATGCTGATGAAAATTGATTTCATAAATATCCTCTGTTAATGGGTGACCAAAGGGTATGGGGTACTCTGACGGAGAGTTGACAATGATGCCTTATCATTGTCAATGTCTGGATGATGATTCTGGATTAATATTTTCCCGACGTCTATGCAACGTCGCTTTCTCGATGTCTGTGCAGGCTTTGAGATAGGAGGATGAAGCCATTAAAACTACAAGTATTTGGAAGCCTTTACATTTTTTATCTTATGTGGAATATACCTTGAATTTTCGTACTATTTCGGGGATTAGATTACCCTGATAAAAGAATAACCAAAAAAAAAAAAAAATAAGACCACTGTCTCGTGATTTAATTTTAATTCATTTCAAATTTATTTAAATAGTAACAAGTCCACATTTTAAAGAACTTTTCAGAAGTCTCTTTTATTGGCATTTTCCGGCATCCAACAGCACATAATTCCCTTCAAAGATCAAGTTTATTAAGTTTACCATTGAAAATTTTCCAAACAGAACATCTGGTATATATTTTAATATATTTGAGACAGAGATGTAAAGTTAAATAAATAATTTAATAATAACAATAACAATAATAATAATAATAATAATAATAATAATAATAATAATAATAATAATAATAATAATAATAATAATAATAATAATAATAATAATAATAATAATAATAATAATAAGCATCATTAAGTGACACGAGTGACACCAAGCAATGCTGAAAGTCATACCGATACGGCAAACAGAAAAAAAGAAAAATAATAGTAAAGGCAGCTAATGCATATTTTGCTCCTAAACGTTGTACGGAGAAAGCTGTTTTTTTTTTTTTTGGATTGCCAACACATTTGGGAGAATTTCTCAACTCAGGTCTAGAAATAAGGAAATAAGGTTTAAAGCCTGACTTAGAAATTCAGCCAGCCCGTTTGGTATTGTGGGGGATGGGGGAGCGACTCGAATTCACCAAGCCCGTTTGGTAGTGGGGAGCGACTCGCTGCCTTTTAACGTTATGAAGAGAGGCAGAACAGCGAGGAGCCACGTGATCATTTCACTGATTATTTCTGCTAATCGATCAGGTGATTGATCGTGCGATCGACAGTCAATGATTTATAATAGACCCGCAGGTGTGAAATATCAAGAGCGTTGATGTTCTCACATCGGGAAGATTCTTTATTGAATCCGGAAGGTGATGAATCTCTTTGATAAAGTTGAGCCAGAAAACAGTTTACAATTTTCTCTTTAAAATAAAGGTGATGATGCGGATGTTTCTTTAACGACTTGTGAATAGTCTCTAATCACATTATCGATCAACTCACCCGCCTGTTATCTAGCACCAAACACGTGCCGCTCATGCCGACGCGTATTAGAAACATGGATCTGGCTCATACCACCAAAGTTTTCTATACTCAACTGTAGTATACTGTACAATTATAGAAAACAAAATGGACAATTAACTCGCTTTGATATAAGCTCGCTTTGCAAAAATATCCTACCTTGGGTGGGAACGGGGGCAATCGTTTTCTGTTTGAAACAAGATTGTTAAAGGACAAAGGCTCAGTTTCTTTAAAAAGAAGTATGCACAGGGACATTGTGGCCAGCTGCGACCAGTACGATAACGTATTCCCACAGCAGCAGTCACACAATAGTCCCACCAAAGTAAAGAGTCTAGGCCCTTCCCTCCCCCCGGCCCTTCCCCCCCCCGGCCCTTTTGACCCCGGGTGCTTTTCCCCCGGCCCTTTCCCGTCCCCGTTACTTTCCCCCTGGCCTTCCCCCCCAATTTTTTTTTACCTTCACTAATGTTTTCAACTGCTTGCGTAATAATTTGCTGAGCAGTTTCTTGCTTTCTCGCACTTTGAAAGCTTCAGTTCGCCCTGTTTCTGGTGCGTGCGTATGCTCGTTTGCACGTTTGATAACTTCACCGTTGAGGAGGTGGAGCTTCGCTTTACATTGACCAGCTGAATCTCTACCTCCCCTCCGTTTTTCACATTCAAACGATATCGCCCCATTCGCTAGCTGTTTTTGCTGAACGTACAAGTATCCTTCGTAAGAGAGCTTATCCTTCCCTCGTTTTGTCTTAATGAACTCCATATTGATTTGATATAGAGCGTCATTTCTTACCTGGTTTTATGCAGAACGTGCTTACCTGCTCCGTTTCTTTCTTAATTCCGTCATTGCAATTGATACAATATACATTAATCCATCAATAATATTAAATGGATCTCATGATACCGTAACTACCGTGCAATAATTGATCAAATGTGCAATCGTGAAGATCTAACGTAATCCTTTACTAGAATTAAATCGTTAAAACGCTTTCATCAGTTTCATCAATACATCTCTTAACATTTGAAATACCCTTTTGAACAGTTAAATCATTCAAATATCTTTCATCAGTTTCATGAATAGATCATATTACTCTTTGATAAAACCCTTTGAATATTACACAATAAATAATAAAATAAGAGCAAACATTTCTGGGGGGAAAGGGCCGGGGGGAAAGTAACCGGGGGAGGGGGGGAAAGGGCCGGGGGAGGAAGCATCGGGGGGGGGGGAGGGCCGGAGGGGGAAGTGCAGGGGGGAAGGGCCTGTTCTCCGAAGTAAAGGCATCGGAATGTCGTAGTCTCACTGCATAAGAATGGAATGACCAAGATACTTGCATGAGATGCATCTACAATTTTATGAAAATTTCAAAATATTTAAGGTCAGATTTGGTTCTGCTATGTAAGATCTTGCAGAGATGTGATCAAAGCTTTCTTGAAGTCTTAGCATTTAAAAAAAAGTGAGTAAAAATTCCGCTATTCTGCCAATTTTTAGACAATTTGTAAACTAAAGTGTCACGTAGCGGATTACCAGAGAAATACTTTAAATGAAATTTTAAGGCATTTAAGTTCTCAGAGTTTAAAATGATTTGACCAAAGATCCCCCAACCATACCGTTTTAGTGGCAGAGTCACTGCCCACCCCTCAAAGTACCTAGTGGAATTCAACGTGGTAGAGTGCGATGATGATGTTTGTGATGTTTGTGAAATATCCCATGTGAAATATTTATCAGGACACCTGAAATATTTTCCTATATGCAGAACCCTTGAAGCATTTGAACAGGTGCAAGCGTAAAACTTGAAGCTAAATTGCTTCTCTGAAAGGCCATTTTCAGTACTTTTCTACCGCCAGGGAAAATCTTTCTTACTTTAAAATGTTACATACCCGGCCTGACGAAACCGTAGGAAAATGTCCAGTTGAAAAAGGTCCCAGATTCAGAAAACATATATTGCTGTATAGTTTATTGTCACTCACACTGAAAAAATTTTGGCACTTCGATGAAAAAGTTACTTACATTTTTCGCAAGTTAGTATTTGGCAGAAAAATGGCTTGACATGCTATGCTATTTCAATTTAAACAGTGTACCTCTAATTTCGGCGATACAGCACATCTAATTAATACTCTTTGAAGTTTACGTGCTTTTACTTCAAATTTTTACTGAATAAAATAAGTTTAAAACGGTCGTAGGCATTAGTCCGGCAGCATGTCCTTCAGGCAGCGGTAAACGAGTTTAAAGGCAGCAAGCGGAGCTCAGCCACCAAAGGGCGAAGTGACACACCGCAATCCGACGCAACGCCAAAACCCGCCCCGCCCCCTCCCACTTGACGTTAGGGAACACGGAAATCCTCCAGTTACAGCATCTCTGAAACCTGGCTGACAGGAAAAACACCATGCAAAATAAACCTCTCTATGTTCAGGACTTCTGCGGCTCGGTACCGACTGCTTTCAGGAGGAAGGAACCGCGCACCTCGACAAGCCAAGAAACCACGGATCAAGAAATATGTCGCAATTACAAAAGTCACAAGGGTTCAGCCCGGACCCAGTACAGATACGCCCACGCTTGCAGCGCTTACTAGGTGAAGCCCACTCTCGGCCGACGGGAACGGCATACGATTAATCCACAACTGCTAGAAGCCTGATGGCAGTAGGGTAGAAACGACAGTTCTACAACACTCAATCATCATGCCGTCATCAATCACGTGATCAATTAAGCCAATTGGGCCAATTAAGCCCCGCCCACTACTACTTCCTGTCTATAATCTGCCAATCATCGTGACGTCATCAATCAAGCCCCGCCCCTGAGTAGTGCAGAAACGAGATTCTGGACCATTCAATCATCGTGAGGTCATCAATTAGGCTTCGCCCGATGAGTTGGGAAAAACGAGAGTTCTGAACCAATCAATCATCGTGACGTCATCAATCAAGTTGTTGTTGTTGGAAGTGAAAATTTGGGTAAGTGAAATTTTTTGTTACGTTTACTTGTTATGCTTATTTATTTTACACTTGAGACAACGTCCCAAGGAGATTTTAAATTTCCTCGAATTCCGTACATTTCTCTTTTCTTCCCTTTTTAAAATTTTTTTTTCATATTTCGTTTTTTTGTTATTCTTCGTCACTTGGTTTCCGCGCATCTCCTCCGAGACCGTTTGAGCTAGGAAAGTGAAACTTGGCACACAGATAGGATGTGTGGTAAACTCGATCCACGCGAAAATTTTTTTACGTATGACGTCATCTTCCGCATCTTATGACATCATGAATATTTTAGAGCCTAATATCTTCAAAACGGCTGGAGCTAGAGATTTGGCGTCAAATACGTTATGAGACTACTTTTTGACAAAGGGCCTCGTGAAAGCCTTAATTTTAGCGTGTGACGTCATCATGACGTCATTTTTCGATTTTTTGTTCCTGGTCGGGTTTAAAGCGGAAATATTTGTTATTAGTATACAGAACGCTTAACTGAATACCAATTGACGGATAAAAGTTACTTTAGACTCTCCAATGCCCTGTAAGACACCCCCCCCCGAAATGCACACAAGTGTTATAACATCTCACAGTATCTCACAGTACAAGGTGTCTATTGTGGGCACGCGATTATGTATAATGCAGATCAATACGGCTGTATATGTGGTTTGTGGCCTCTGCCATAATGAAAAGCTACTCTGTGGCCAGGTGACCATGCAGTACTGTTGTTTTGCAAGTAGGTGGCTGTGATGAATTGGGCTTTTTTTCAATGCTGCAAATGTTGTATTTTAATTAAACTTTTTTTTACAAATAACTGCGTTATAATTTGTGAATATATTGAATGCTACGGAACTTTGGTAGTGATAACTGTGTAGTGTTCATTTATTGATCACTCTTACTATTTTGTGACGATATATTATTTCGAAAACCTCGATAGGTGCATAGTTCCCACTTGCAAACTTCGTTTGCAAATGTGTATAAGTTTGTAGTTTTTCTCGAAATTTCTTTTTTCCTTTTTTCCGTCACGGAAGTTTCCAGAAAACTCCTCCTACGCTCTTTGAGGTAGGACGATGAAATTTGGTACAGTGATAGAGGGTGATGAGCTTTTGTCAAATCCGCAAAATATTTTACCTTGACCTTGAAGGTCAAGGTCAAATTGAGGTCAAAGTATTTTTTACCTGAAAGTGGTTTCCAGAAACCCCTCTTACAGAGTTTGTCGTAGAAAGACGGCATGTGGCAGAGACATAGAGGGTAATGAGTTGTCAAATCCGCAATTTTTTTTTTGACCTGGAACCTCAGAGTTCAAGGTCAAAGTGAGGTCAAAATATTTTTTGAAACGGCTATTTATCACGAAAAGCAGCCATAAAGGGGCTCAAATCTCAGCTTGAATACATAAAACGTACTCTGTAGGAGGAAAACTTTATCACTAATCTTGACCTTAAGGTCACATGACTTCACGAGCTGTTAACGACAGGTCGACTTATCTCGAAAAACGGTTAGAGATGGAGCTATTTTGAGCTCATTTTCGATCCTTTGGGCCTAAACAACGTTACATAAGAGGTATCTCGGTGATCTTGACCTTCTGGGTCACAATAAAGGTAAAAAACGGAAGTTCACTATTATCTCGAAAACGGTTAGAGATAGAGCAATTTTGAGCTCATTTTCGACCCTTTGGGCCTAAACAACGTTACATAGGAGGTACCTCGGTGACCTTGACCTATTGGAGCACTGTCAAGGTCAAAAACCAGAATTTGACTATTATCTCGAAAACGGTTAGCATGTGCTTCTGATATCATTGATCTTCTATAAGGTATTGGTGTGTTCTTTAATGATTTCCAAATTTTCTAGGTTTTCTTTAATATCTAATTTTAGCATTTAATTTTAAATTATAACAGGAATGTTAATTATGTCTGAAAATTTTCATTCTCCATGCAAACCTAAACCGGAACAGAATCAAGAATCAAAATGCGAATTTAAAAATTGAAATAAGATAAGAAATTTTTAGCTCAGTCAATAAGTTTTTTTTTAGTATCCCAAGTGTTTGTTTCGCAACTCGGTTGCGAAATCGGTCTAGTTATTTATTGATTTTTGGTTGGTGATGTGGGAAGAGCACGCCATTCAAAGAGGTGTTCCAATAGCAAGCCCATTCAAAGATGTGTTCGAATTATTTTTGGAACATATTACGTCATTATATTATTCAACAAGTTTTTCAACAAATTGTTCAACAAACTGTTGTTCAACAAGTTGTTGTACAACAATTGTTCAACAAGTTGTTGTTCAACAAGTTGTTCAACCATTTTTCAACAAGTTCTTGTAACACAAGTTGTTTAACAAGTTGTTGTTCAGCAAGTTGTTCAACAAGTTGTTGTTCAACAAGGTTTAACAACGATGACAACAACATATTGTTGTCATCGTATATAAAGCTTCGTTCAAAGACTTTTTTATCTTTGAAAAGTCTATATTGAACCGAAAAAATGCATCAATGCAACATTTGTTCGAAATTTTACGACTGGCCACAAAGTCTTAAAAGGCATTTAAAGCAAGCACACAAACCAGAAGTGAATGAAGAATGGGAGATGGATACAGAAAACCCTATAAACATCTTTCACAGAAACTTTAGGTAAGTCTTCTATTAAACGTCAAAGAGTCAATATGGATGAAACTACTGCACATGCTTGTACAGAATGTAATGCATTATACAACTGCGAAGAAGCATTAGCCACGCATATGTAGCAGTGTCTGACTCACTGTCAGAACTGCTGCCGATGACAGCAGTTCTGACAGTGAGTCAGAAATAGACTCTGTTTGGCATGATATGATTCAAGAAATATATGATATCATGATGACAAATTTCAAGAAAAGGTTTTAGAATATGAAGAACAAGGGCTTGAAGATGCGTGTGAAAGAGCAAGTGATGACCTTCGACCCGTTTATAAACGTTGACTAAAACAACTGTTTATGAGACTATTCAAATATACCCATCGTCTAGAACAACGCCAACATTATGAAACCATTTTAGAGGACTTTAATTACTTTGTTGATGAAAAACATTATGAGTATTCAAAGGCCTTAAAGGCGGCTATAAGGAAAAACGATGCATTCTTTGAAGAGCTAAAGAGCTACTAGATAAGGATGATGATGATGAAAGTAGCGACGAAGAAAGTGATATGGACAGTGAGGTGAAAAGAGTGAAACAGATGAAGAAAAATAGACTTATTTGACCAAACTTTATAATAAAGACTTTGTAAATCAACAAATGTTGTAATATTTTATTGATTTAAGCGCTATGAATTTAAGTGTATTTAAGTGTATTAATAAAACTATTCAATATATGTCTTGCTTTTTCTGAACTGGCTGCTATCGTTGTCACCTAAATTGCTTCAACTGATATGCTGAAATGTGTTCTCAAACGTTCCTTTTATAGACCCAGGTTTCGCGTCAGTTTGATTTCCAAGTTCCAAATTTCGTAGGGAGATGTCACACTCGGTTCTAATATGTCTAAAAATAATTTTCAGAAAATTCCTAGGGGGGTCTGACACACTATGTCCTAATATGTCTACCTTTCTGGAATTTCCACATCTCCAAGGTATTGAATGAATGGGCTGCTCTTTCAAACACGTCTTTGAATGGGCTTTCCGTTCGAACACACCTTTGAATGGCGTGCTCTTCCCATATCACCAACCAAAAATAAATAAAATAAATAAATAAACATAGCAAACAAAAATAATAAACAATTTCACTTACCCAAATTTTTGGGTTCCAACAACAACAACAACTACCACCATTGTCACTTCCTCTTCAAAACTTCGCTGCCACGAGGGGGCGGGGCTTGATTGATTACGTCACGATGATTGATTGGGGCGGGGCTTGATTGATAACGCCACGATGATTGATTGGTCCAGAACTTTCGTTTTTTCGCTACTCAGGGGCGGGCTTGATATCACGTGATTGATGACGTCACGAGGATTGACAGATGATAGACAGAAAGTATTAGTGGGCGGGGCTTAATTGGCTTAATTGATCACGTGATTGATGACGTCACGATGATTGACAGGTGGTCCAGAACTGTCATTTCTACACTACTGATGGCTGACCACTCAATAGTTTCACTTCGCTCTAATAACACAAGTCTACGTCCGTCGGCAGCAGTAGCCTTGCGCAAGTATCCATGTCCTTGTGCTTTCAGGAGTGGTCAGGCACTCGCCGATACTGAACTGCGAGTTAGTTAGAACGCACCCATTGGAGGGGAAGCAAATGTCCCCTTTCGGTTGCGTCACTCCCACCACTTAGCGTTTAGGACATCAAACTAATGGAATTGCCTCGTTTTGGGTCAATCTTGGACTGTTGGCACTTAAGTGCCTCTGCTTTGCGCTATTTGTATCTTTAGGTACTGCTGAATCGAGAAAAGAAGCAGAGGAAAATTCAGTTTACCCAAAACGTTCCTACTTTTATTCGAGTTCCAAGGACCGTATTTTGCCTGTTTCTCTACACACGTCGTGGCTGAATTGGAAGCACCTCTTAAGTCTCAAACACAATTATTATTTATTTATTTACATTTATTAAATACGGATATCTCTTTCGACATTAAATGGAGCTAGCAGACAAAATTTGCACGTAAAAACCAAGGCATTCACCTTTATGCAATCGCGTTCTTTTGCAATTTTGTTATCAAAATGTATGGCGTTATTTTCTATTTTATTCCCCCAACTACGCAATAGAAAATAATTTTCGGTTCTTATATCATAAAAAACGTAATTCGAAATTCCTACATGAGATAACTAGTGGGTTCTGCTGAGCGTTCGCCGTCCTTAACAATTATGGTTTTATCATGAGATTAATTCCTAAGTATGTTACTTGTTTGTTAGGTGAGATATCGGAATGCCAATTTCCTAGCATCAAGTGGGCTCTTCTTCATTTTATTAATCACATGAAACGATACGGTGGTTGGCTGAAGAAGAAAAAAAAAAAACATTCATAAACACCTGGTTGAGTTTTCGTAGTCAGTTTTCCTGATACCAGAAAATTGCTAAGCATAGAAGATATATGAGAAGGCTGATGAGAGAAGAACGAATCTACTCGCTACTCGCGTCAGAGCATTCTATCTTTGGTGTGCGCATAATTTGACCTGTGTATCAAAATCCATCTGTGATAAGACTCGGATCTTTCAGTGAACCGTCACGACCGATTGCAGGTGGTAGAGACAGATACGATCTCAGACTCACACGTAAAAAGACCAACTGTTTGTTTCCCAGGGCGGGAGGGAGATGGGTAGAAATGAGGCCTCAAGTTCGACATTTTTTTTTTCGACCGTTTTTGGCCTGTTCTTTGTGGGCTGCGATTTATTACCGATGTCTGTTAACACTGGCGTTTCACTTCGACTTAATCAAGGGTTGCAGACTTCATTAACCAGCTCCACTCCAAATAGAACAAAAATAAAAATAAAAGAACGCAGGATACTATAATATTATTTATAAAAAAAACTGTGAACAAGAAAATACTTTCTGAGTTGCCAAAATGCTATAATTTTTAGTTATACCTCAGAAGTGTGTGGTCGTAATGTGTCTGGCCCAGATCTCAACACCCACAAAAGGTTGGGGTGGTAATTAGGTCACGTGATGCCAATGTCTGTTGCTTCCAATTAAAATGTGTTTAACCTTCCACCCCCGGTGGGGTTGGAGGGGGGGGCACTTGGTAACTTAAGTATAAACATGCGTGACCAGAAAAAAAATCGCGAAAAAATGTGGGTAATTTTGAGGCCAGACGCGGTCCGCGTGGACTGCTAATATCGTTAAAAGGAATGATATTTTTCATTTAGTACTCCGCGTTTCCTTCAAAAAGGGTTTATTTCGTTTTTTCACTCGACGTTTGGCTAAAAAAAGTGGGGGAGTATTATTTCAAAATTAGCACTTACGGGTTGTTTCAGGGTCTGTTTTTGGACACGCATGGTACCAGTTAGTACGTGAGTGCGCCCCTCCCCCTCGCCCTCCCCCTTGGACTTCCAGGGACACTATAACTGAGCCTTAGCTTGGCTAAGCTCGTCTGTACGCATTTCAAGTCCCGACAAAGCGCTGTTCTGAAACATTGCACATTTTTAACATCTGTTCAATAATTTTATATTTGAAAATAGTATTTGACAGAATGACGTTAAAAAGGTGCTCTCCTTGTCTGGAATTTCCGCTGGTGCGTTCCTTATAAATGTACAGCAACAAATGCTTTGATTCTAGGGATTGGGAAACAAACATTTGGCATAATATACACCGGCATTTACTGTAATTTCATTGATGTTTTTGGCTACTTTACGAGTTTTTATTTCTTCCTGTTGATAATACAGGCATTGCTATTTGAGTAAACACGGGTTGAAGAGGCTTAAGTCTTTTGATCTTCTTTTTCATAGCGTTATTTAAAACCCAAGTTCTACCTGTTGCCAGTTATAAGCGCAAAGCTGAGCAACCATTTAGATTCGTCACTAAAAATGAGTAGTTAACAACAAGCTTATCCAACATCAGAAACCTCAGGAATAAGGCCACCTGCGGGACTGGGGAGAAAGTGGTCACGTTTCCGGTGTGATCTTTTTTTCAATTTTGTTGAAGCTTGAGGCAGAGATCGCTATATAGGGGGTGGTTATATTACCGAGATATAAGGTAATAAGCCAATTCGCACTTTCGGGTCTTTCCGGTGGAGGTGCTGTTTCGACTGCAAATATTTTGGGACAAATTATAACGAAATGCTAAGAGAAAACATCAAAATTCTAATTTTCTTTCAACATGCACACTTTCAGATTTATACAGCCATCATATGATCTTTTAAAAATATTTTACATATTATTCAGTCCCTTTAATAGCCAATATGTGAATATTTTTCTGGCAAAATGGAATTTTGTTAATTTTTGCCAGTTTTTTTCTATCGTTTTTTATATCCTTATCCCAACTGAATTCAACCGAAACGCAAAAACTTTTCGGAAAAAGTCAAAGTGTGATTTGGCTTATTGCTTTGTGTTGCTTCAATCTTCCTGTAGAGATTCAAACTGTTACTATAATAATAGTAGCAGTTGATCGTGTAGTTGGGACACAGAAACACCAGACATCACGGGCATTACCTTGGAAGTCATGGGCCCTAGCAGAATAGTCGTGACACTTGCTTGGAAGTCATGGGTCCACGCGTACAGTCGCAGCCAGTTGCTTCGAAGTCATGGATCCTCGAGTAGTAGTCGCTTCCACTCGCTTATAGAAGTTGTTGGGCTTCTATGTGAATTCGTGGGGTCTTTTATGGAATTCATGGTACTTTGTTGAAAGTGTGCATTGGTTTGGGAGTTGTGAGGTCTCCAGTGGAAGTCGTTGAATCTAGTGTATAGCATGGGAAATCTTGTGTCGAACTCATCAATCGTGATGCCTTGGTTGGCCATGGAGTTATGGACAGTTCTATGATGTGGAGCCATGGACGGTTCTGTGGCAGATGTGGTTACCTGTGTGGGAGTGATGGACACTTGTGTGGGAGTGATGGATACTTGTGTGGGAGTGAGGGATACTTTTATGGGAGTCATGGACACTTGTGTGGGAGTCATGGATACTTGTGTGGGAGTCATGGATACTTGTGTGGGAGTTATGGATAATTGCGTGGGAGTCATGGATACTTGTGTGGGAGACATCGATACTTGTGTGGGAGTCATGGATACTTGTGTGGGAGTTATGGATACTTGTGTGGGAGTCATGGATACTTGTGTGGGAGTTATGGATAATTGCGTGGGAGTCATGGATACTTGGGTATGAAGACTTGCCTAAAAGCGGGAGTTTCATAGAAGCCGTTGAATTAGCGAGGCATGAGGAGGGGGTGTGAAAGTCGTTGATGTTCAAGTGATTTGTATGCAAATCACTGGCTTTTCTTCATGCATTTTCGTATTAGCTTTAATATCTACAGTCGAATGATTAAAATTTTTAACTGGTTAAAAATCAATGTAATAATAAAAAAATTAACACGGTTTAAAATGTGAAATATAGAAAGTGTGATTCCAACAATAATCGAGTTTTTACAGATATTTTATACAGCTGTTAATGACAATTGAAAACAAAGAACCAAATAATGCCTATATGAAAGCATTGCCTGGGGGTATCATTTACAACGCGGGATTCCCACACTCTTTATCAATCCAGCGTCGACGGACAGCAGTGAGTTTAACGACAGATGGCGCTGGTGCATCAAGACCTCAAACACGCTCGTATCACGTGTCCTTAGCTAAGCCTCTCAAGGAAACGAAGCTTGAAATTCCCAGAATTATTTTTACGGCAGAGCGGAGTCTGGATAGGGAGACATGGATCCACCACCTGGTTTCTTCCGCAAATTCGATGAAATGAAAACAGACGAACGTTTGCCATAACAAACAATGCGTGCTTTTGTTATCTTTGATTTCAAGCAAATAAGAAACCAATACATTTCGGTCTATCAACTTGGAGGGGCAGAGAAGAATTCTCTCCCACGCACGCAGATGCATAGCATCAGATATCCCACCTATCTTCACCGACTTTACGTCAAAACCTAGAAAAACCTTTATTCAAGTCATATTACAGAGGCCCGCATCCAGGCTTTACCAAATACGGTTCAATGTTTATTATGTTGTTTTAGTTCGTAAAGAAGTTGCAGTGATAACACAGTGGCTAACAAGAGTGACTAGACGGGTCGCGGCCCTACCTAGAAATCACTGCGGTAGCTCATGACGCCATTTTTGCGTCAATATCTGAAAGGATGTTTGCAGAGCTGTCGGGATTTTACACTGCAAAAAAATGGCGACATGTACGCCACACAAACCGTCCAGTATCAACAAGCATCGCCTCTACTCACTTAGGCCTGAAAGAAAAAAGTCTCGGTTCTCATCCTCATTTTGAAGAAACTTGATACGGCCGAAGAAAGAAAAGAAAATGCGAGCTTTACGATAAATTGATCCTCATGAAATGACCGGTTCTATACTTTTTTTTAAGCCTTCAGGGTAACATTTTTAAACTTTCAATTATGTTACAACTGCCGCGGTAAAACTTTTAAGTTGCGATTGTTTTATTGGGCTGGTGGCGGATGAGAAAGTGTAGGGCTGTTTTATATTCCTGGCCTTGCGTAATACAACCACAAAATGAAAGAACGATTAGTTTTAATAACAATAAAAGCCCGTGCCTGGTCCAAACTTTCCTGTAAAGCATTTTAATTCATGTGCAAAACATTGGAAACATCTGTTCACTGAAACAGTTGAAAATAATAATATGAAAATGCCATGCCCACCTGATCATCAAACCGAACCACTTAATCAATTGAACTGCTTAATTTGAGGGTTAAATAAACTTTGATTGAAGTATTAATCATCGCACAGATGTTGGTAAAAAGTACGTCAGAAGCCACTATTCACTGCATCAGATAACTGGTACCACCAAGCGCTGCTTAATTCTAAATGCTTAATTTTATCAACAGACTCAAGAAATTTGAAAATAAGTCAATATAAGAGCCGTTTAACTTTTTCCATGGTAAGATTGTCTTCTTTGGAAACAACTGAGATGCAAATTTATATGTGCAGTAAAACCTCATTCTGGACAAACCCTGAAATACCGGACAACTGCCAATACCGGGCAAGAATTCTCAATCACGTTTCCGCATTGGTTTACATGTTAAAGCAACCTCTAAATTCCAGACACCTGCCTATTCCACACACCGGACAACGTGATGAGCACGGATTGGAGCTTTTACTGTTTAAAGACCCCCTAAAAATACCGGACAAGGGTGTCGTACAGATGCTGTTTACCTGCCAAAACGCGGCATGTGTACTGATGTCGCAGCACCCCATTGTTGGTTTTGGGTATTCGTGGTTGCATATTTGCCCTTATCGCTGCAAAGAAATTTTGTTAAAAGAGTATGAGGAGTGTGACAATGCGAGAGTGAAGCGCCGCTGTTTCCGGGCAGGTCTTATTTTAGCTCAAATAACAAAAAAAATTAACCAAAATCACCCGACCCCTGAAATACCGGACACCTCTATATACCGGACAAAATCCGTAAATCCCCCGGTGTCCGGTATAGGCAGGTTTTACTGTATTTTAAATAAGGGGTATTGTTTCATACCTAACACTCCCGTTTTAAGAAGTCATACACAAGCATGGTTACCAGTAGGCACGTGAGTGGCCCACGGGGATGGTAGGACATGACCTTTGTGCAGAGTGACTTTCAGAGCTTCAACACGAGGGTTGAGAATATCAACCTGTTCTTGTACCACGGTTGACTGGTGGAAGTTTCATCACCAAGTGTCTTTGTTTTAAAATAAATCCTGCCCCTTCTAACAAACCAATTAAGACTTAATTATCTCGAGAAATCTTCTGTGTTTTTAAAGAAAATTTATAAATTTTCGGTGCTTTTGACTTCATGCTTTCTAATCTAGGTAATCTCTTTTTTTAAAATAAACCCAGCTTTAACAGCAAACCAAAAAAAAAAAAAAAAAAAACAGAAAAAAAACAAAGAAATAAACAATATATCTTTATTTATCTCAGGACATCATTCGCATTGTTAAGACATTTGTTAGATTTTACAGTACTTTTAAACTAAACATTGCAGTTTCAAACTACCTGGTGTGAAACTACATTTTTTTCTATTATTCTATTTGAAAAAAATCAAACTGGCTCCAGCATGCATTAAAAAGAAAGGCAAATACTACGCTCAAATTGAAACAGCGCAAACAGCAATTTAAATTGCGTTTTAAGGAATTAGCATTTTGCCAGTTGTGTTTGGTTTAGCTGTCTCTTCTTATTTCGACGCGCTCCAGAGATGTAATTTTATCCGGATCGCTTGCTGGCAGTCAGTTGCCCAGAGCGGCTCTTTCATTTTAAAACACTAATCGAAAAAGGTTTATATCAAGGACAATCAAATTCAATGGGTATGGCAACATTCTGTAGGATTCTCACTGCTGACCTCTGGCATTTTCCCACGGATCTTTTGATAAGCCGCGGGCAGGTTTGCATAGTTTTTTCTTCGTCCAAAGAATGTTTTACTTTGCAATTTACAGATGCAAGTGGTTGTTTAGAGGCACAGAGATGAGAGCTCCAGATGTGTTTATCTTCCCATGCCATTTTTTAAACTAGTTTAAGTAACAGGTTGGTCAAATTTTTCATTCTCCCCTTGGTCAAAATTACTTCAGCTCCAGGAATAATTCCCACGAAGTCGCCGCTCGTTCTCTCAGCAGCATACTGGCATGTTTTCTGGCTTGCCCTGGAGATTCCTAGTCCCATCCGGAAACTTTCTTTTCCAAGTTCAAATTAACTTTTGAAAACCGACTATCAGTTGTAACTTTCAACAACAATTGAGTATATTGGCATATAAAAGGAAGTTGATATTTTCTGACAATACTTATGATAGTGAAAGGTTATTTAGTCTTTCTTTATAAATCTTTGTCGAAGTTTGAAATTTTCAAAATTTTAAATAATTTTAAAGCTCAGCCATACTCTGGTTTACGAGCTGTAACAAAGATTAAACTGTTCGTTACAGAGCATAAGCCATTCTAACGTAAACGAGGAGCGCAAGCGTAGTCCGTATTGTCCTGTATAACAAAGACATGCCACGTACAAACAACAGTGGGGTGAAAAACACTGCTTCTCTGCAACATATAATGCTGCTCATATGCTTTATTATCGTCCACGTGCGGTATCAACATATTATGCACAAATCACAATATCTTTAGGTTACGTCTAAAATTCCACGATTTTCTGGGATGGATAACTTCATATCATTGTTATGGCTTTTCTCCTAATTTACACGTTACCCCGACAAGATTGCACAGTAAACATGCAGAGAAAACAAATACTTCGGAAAGCAATAACACTTAAGAAAGTGAAAAAGTTCAGAACAAGACCGTTTTCGCCATCGAGCAGCCAAAATTATTTTTCGGAGTACAGAACTTACTATTATGAAAACTTAAAAAATTAGAATTCTTTAAAGATCTATTTAAAAGTTATGGCATGTTGGTAATTGCTCAAAACTCTACGTAACCCGGCTTTTGACATGTTTTATCCCTGTAAACATTCCGACGTCGATATAACTTCGATTTTAGGTTTGCGACGGAGCGGTGACCACTAAATCGTATGATTGGCACTGTCTCGACGGTGATTCCGATTTATAATTTTGCAACGTTTATAAAACGTTACTCTCCTGACGTCTAAATAAAGGCGGTATGTAGACGTTGTAGGTTTCCATAAACAACGAAAACTCAACGCTGATCGAACATCAAAATGTTTAAGGGGATGAATAAATTATAATAACGTCATAGGCATTATTGTGACGTCATAGTTCTAAAACCTTAAAACAGCTGGACGCTTCACTCTTCCGTTCAGATAGGTTTAGAGTTGTTTTGGGCGGTTAAGAGGAAAACCGTAAAAGTGTAAAAGGATACAAAAGAAATATATATCTTCCGTTCAAATTTCAATCCAAAACATATACATAAATCTTCTTATTATAAAGAACTACAATTATGAACTCCTTTGCGATCATGCTTTTCACTTGAATTGCTGTACAGCTGCACATAATTCAAGTCGAGGAATGCTCACTTGCTTGATTGGCGTTAGCCTTGATTTCCAAAGACGAACGAGCAATGAACTAGTACCTGTACTATCTGTAACACGCAGGTAGGAAACCGTGTCGTACGCCTCGCTTAATGCATCGCAGAAGTGATGTAGTTGGACATCGATTACTTCAGACCTCGCGTTTGCGACGAAGCATCTAGGAATCTGCAAGTATCTGAGGATGTCCAGAGTGTGCAGCCGGAAATCAAATGATTTGATAGTTGTATCCTCCAGCTTGTCATCCCAGCCCTTCTTCAACTTGCACTCACTCTGAAACAGCTTCTTTGCTAGGAGTACACAAGGACAAACAAAACTCAATGGATCATACACGGATGACGCGACGCTAAGCAAGCCTCGACGAGTATACATCAGTTCTTTTGGGGCTGTTTCACCTTAATGCGAAAGACATTTTCTTCAGTTGCCCATTCCATGCCTAACGCTCCTTCAACCGGCAACGCGGATTGCTGCAGGTGTAGATTTTGTATTCCTTTGGCCCTGTAGTCTTGCGGTATCGACTGGATGATCTTTCCACTGTTGCTGATCCATTTCGTTAGGTTAAAAACCTCTTAGCGACAACAAATGTCGAAGCTCTTCAGCCATGTGAATGCCAGCATTCTCTGAGCCAACTGACTGTAATAAGTGTTTTGTGGAATAATCATGAACAATAAATAGTAATAGTAGTAGTAATGAACAATAAATCTCTATATCTTAAACAATTGCATGTTGAAAGTGGAAAGGAATATTATATGCTAAAGATTTTTTTTTTTTGGATAGACATAGCAAGTTTCCCCTGTGTATCGGATCTCCAGACGAAAATTCACATTCTTTTCTGTAAGGGTCTAAACATTCATTTGGTCAATGGCTTAAGAATACCGATACACACAGATTTTTAACAGATAGCTATGCGATCGCCTGTGGTAACCCTTGGTGTAAAATATGGGATGTTACATTTAATGTAAGGAGAGCTTAATCTAAAGAGCATTATTCAATTTTGATAAGAAGATTGTAGAAGTTCCGATAAGCTTCATTTTGGTCAGAATAAGGACTGAGCGATGATGCCCGTGTCTTTCAAAGTATGCCCTTTTGTTAAAACTCTACGAAAGAAGCACAATTATTGGCACTGTGGCTCATATTTATCAGTTTCAAGTCCACAAGGAAAAGTTTAAGGAGGACAACTTCATCACAAATGCTAGATTAAGTTATGTTATATATGTGAGAAATTTAAAGGATAAAGTATTGAAAAACCACTTGTTTCTCTATATTGAGCAATGCCAACATGCATGTCTCGTAAATAGACCCAGATGGCAGCTGATGGCGTGTCCATTGCTTTGTAGGTAATGCATGAATGGAGCAGAGCACATGCATTGTAACTGTTTCGTTGTCTGCCTAGTAATATGTCAACGAAAATGAAAACAATAAAATGTGTAACGTTACATCAAATTGTGTAAACAGTGTCAATAAATAACCATCACAAACGGAAGGATGACCCAATTTGAATAAAAACTTAAATATTAATTAATTAGTTATTTAAACGGGTTGTAATCAGTTCAGAAAATAGCAAACGGTTTTTTCTCCGAAACTATTTTTGCTACTATAAATAGGTCTAAATTTTGGGTAAAAATATAACTTCCATAATCTGTACGGAATTAACGTGTTTTACATATTTTGCTGTTTGAATAATACGATTTATAAAAAAGAGTTCTTTTGAAATAACGTTTAGGCACTGTGCTAAACACATTGTTCTCTGCTAGACTTTCCCCCTGTAGAAAGACCCGTTACCCTTTAATAGGATTCTAAAAACCAAAATCGACTTAATTACAGAGTATATCAATTAGACAGATTTAGCAGACAGTTGAGCTGAAATTTTAAACTATAAAACCCATATTTTGTCTTTATTTTGTCGTGTTTATGCCATTTCTGTGAAAAATGGATCCCAGTTAAGCTCTGGTGAAAAATCAGCATTCACAAAATTGTGAATTCCCTTATCACACTTGTGCAGAGAACGCTAAATTAAATGTTTACTGTATTACAGAAGCCAGAAAAAACAGGAACAAAACTCAAAATTCCAATATTGCCAAGAAACGTTCATAGAAACTTCATTTCTTAGTATAATATGCCATAGGGAAGAGACTTTATAGGTAAACTTTATAGGTACACAAGTACTCTCTCTATTTGTGGAGGACTGGATGTTCAGCAAACAAGTTTTACGTAAGTAAAACAGATTGTGATAATTTTTTCTGACTTTTAGCAATAGTTAATAGACCAATACGTTTACATAACTTTCAGAAATTGATATATAAATAAGACTACCAGGAATCCGAGAAAGAAAGACAACACGTAATTTTCTTCTTTTTTTTTTTTTTTTTTGCTTTTAGTGAATTTTATTGTGTACAGCAATATTCGAGTATGCGCTGCGCGGGCATAAACTATAAGGAGCACTTACGATACAATATATATGCATCTTTTACACAAGTGCGGCGTTTTCTAACAATAACTTTGCTTATCAAAAATCACGATTATGAGAAAAACAAACAAACAAACAACTTATAAATGAATCACAAACATCTCTCAATATATCAGATTCGCTTCTAAGTTTGAAAACACTTTGAAAATAGGTCCACTTCAATTTTAATTTATCTTCAGATAATGTTTGCATGTCTGCCCAATATCGTAATTTTGCGTTTCTAATAAACGCGTTCTCGTGAAAATTTTGCTCATTGACTCTAAACTGATATATATGATATTTTATTAACATAGAGAGGTTATCCTCTGTAATATTATCTTTTCCAAGTAGAAAGTCCCATTTCTCAAAATTAAAAGAATTTAGCTTCAATATGCTTAAGCATCTTCTTATAATTTCTCTGGCTTTTTGACTGTCCCAAAAGAAGTGTATTATCGTATCCGAAGTGTCACAATATTTACATGCATCAGATTCTAAAATTTTCCAGTCCTTCTTCTTGATAGTTGGTATAATATGATGGATGAGTTTCAGTTGCAGGGCCAAAAGATTCTTTACTACATTTTCTACAAAGTAGCATGCTACGTAGAATCCGTAATTCTTCTAGCATACCTGCTTTCGCCCAAAACACAACACTTACCGGAAACTCTACAACTGTATTTATCAAGAAAATGTAGTAATCTTTACACTTTCTTTATGTTGATTAAGGGGTCACTTATCTTAAAGATTGGGTTAGAGCAACCCACTTTATAATTATCCGTAATATATCTATTGTTCTCTCTGTGTTTTAACCATTTGCCGATAGATATTTTCAGACCATTATACCGTAAAAAAACTGACACGCAAGTCATATCGAGCTTGGAGCTCTGTCAACGAAAGCACTTTTTTATCTTTACTTAATAGATCCTTAATATACAGTATGCCTTTTTTCGTGCCAGTGCTTCCAGTAGAGCGATTTGCCGTCAATTATTTCCTTATTGTTCCATAATACACCACTATATATGTCTTGGTTATGCAATTCACTAAAATAGAGTAACATCTCTTTATAAAAGGAGGATATTTGAAAACTTCCAGCGTCGAAATTCAAGTGCAAAATAAGGAGCAATCCCCCCGTAGTCGTCAAATTCACTATGTATTATGGCATTACTAAAGTTTTTAACCCACAGTCTGGGCAACCATGCCAACCTTAACGATTTTGGCATAACAATTAAATCTAGTGATCGAATACCTCCTGCATCAAAGTCCCCGAATAAGGATTTATGCTTGATCTTACTTGATTTATTGGACCAAATGAAAGCATTTATCAACGACTGGGCCCGGGCCAGATCTGCGTGTGAACAAGAGACGTTACCCAAGCTGTATATTAAATTTTATATTCCCATAGTTTTAGATATATTAACTTTTCCCGGCAGCGCAAGACCCCTCTGACTAAATAGATTCAAACGTATTGCAAGTTTTGTTATCTTATCCAAAATGTTTGCCTCGCTACACTTTTCCGTTGCATGACCTACTTCGATAACCAACATATTGAAGCTATCCAAAGCAACCTTTAAGTTGAAAACAGGCTACGGTTTTGTTCGCCATGAGATTTCTCTGTTAACTTTCAAACCAGAATATCTCGAGAAATTCTCCGTAAGTTCTAACACACAATCCAAAGAGCACACGTCTTTCAATAAACACGTTGCGTCATCTACAAAAAATGAGATCTTATACTCTGAATTAGCGAGTTTTAGGTCTGTGACGTTCTCTTCGTTTCTAGCTGATTGGGCCACGGGCTCAACACATAAAATAAACAGCGTTGTCGACAATGGACACCCTTGTCTAACACCACGCTGTACTTCAAATCAGCCATACGAATAACCATTGTTTATATCAGTGCTAGAGATATTATTATAACTTGTAGCTACCCATTTCCGAAACGAAACACCAAAATTAAAATATTCCAATACTTTATGCATGAATTTTCACTAGATACTATCGAATGCTTTTTCAAAATCCAAGAGCAAAAGTAGACCTGTCTGTTGTTTCTTATTTACTTTATTAATGACATCTTGGATAAGCCTAATATTCTCTCCTATGCAGCGTCCCTTAACGAAACCACTTTGATTCTCATGAATCACTTTTGGCAAAATATTTTCTGTTCTTATGGCTAAGGTTTTAGTGAGAATTTTGTAGTAAACATTTGTGTGGGAAACTGGCCTCCAGTTTTTAATAAGCTCTGGGTCCTTAGCACGCAGAAGGATTATAATACCTCTCCTTTGGAACTGCGAAAGCTCCCCTTGTTCAGCAGCATAATTAAATAATTAAATGTCTGTATTAATGCAGCCAAAAGATTTTATAAAACTCCGGACTCAAGCCATCACAACCAGTGCTTTTACCATTCAACATGCGATCCAAAACCTTTTTACATTCGACTACAGACATAGGGCCTTCACAAAGTATTCTATCTTTTTCTGAAAGCTATTTTATACCTCGAGAAATGAAAATTTTGTCGAGACCCGTGTTGTTTAAATAGGGTTTGTTGTTTGATATGGAGGACAATAAAAGCGCTTAAGCTCAAGAAGGATAAGAATGGGATCTAATGTGATGTCATTATTAATTTTTAATCGGTCGACTGTTTTCTTATCGTAAACTTCTTTTTCCTTGTTATAAAAGTAACTCTTGATCTGATACAAGCTGCTTGTTCTTTGTAGGTGTTAGCATCCGAAAGCATACTTTTATAATTGAAGTATTCAGCTTCTTCGTCTGGACTTAATTCTGTCTGGCAAAGTTTTGATTAAGCTTGTCACAGTTCAATTGCAACTCCTGTTCTAACAGACGCTTTTCCTTAGCCATTTTCTTCGAGATTTCCACTGATGTCGTTAAAATCTCAAATTTAATAAGGCCCCAGAATACTCGTTTATCGTCTGATTTTTAAAATTCTTTTCTATTTTTCTCAATGAGGCTTATAATAGCTTGTCTATAGTCCTGATTTAATAAAAGACTATTATTAAGCTTCCAAAATCCTGGACCTCTACCGTACTTAACCTTTTCATCTAATTCTATATAGATTAGTTTATAATCTGTGTTTACGCTCTCGAGAATTTTGGACTGTTTGTGGTTTGCCATCAATGTTTTACTCATTAAAAAGAAATCAAGCCTGCACATGACTTTAGATGCTTTTCTGGACCATGCATACATCAACAGATCCGGATGCTTCTCCCTCCAAATGTCGACTAAATTGTGGGTTCTCATCAATTCCTTTAAAGTGCGAGCCGATGTTCGGCTAACTGTTGCTCCGAACTTTTTATCTTTCGACTCCAATGTTTTATTAAAATCCCCTGTCATGATTACATTCCCCAATGATATCCGAGTCATTAGATTTGCTGAAAGTTGTCAAAAATGTAACCCTCTCATAGTTCGAGTTGGGGGCATAGATATTGACACAAGAATAATATATATTATTAATTTCAACTTCAGCCCAGTGGCTGCGTACCTTTAAATCTTCTTAAACAAAGTCATAGGTTCCGCTTGCCTTAGAGGTGTAGTGGCTAAAAGTTACATTACCCTCCCATTCCCTTTTCCATTTTTCTTCAATATCCGGAGAACTGTGACTTTTTTTAATGAAGAGAACATCAAATTCCTTACATTTTAGCAAGAAGAAAATCTGTCTGCGCTTTTTTGCATCACGTTTAAGCTACAGTACTTAACCATTTTTATAATATTTCTAAGGTTACTTAGCCCACTATGCATCTTAATAGATATTTTCGTTTGCAAAATTACGCTTGTCGACTTAATATGACTTTGCTGTTTGAGACCAAAAATTACTACAACATAAACATTAACACAAAACATACGTACAATAGGTAAAACATAAGCAAAAATGTATGAATCGAGGTGTAAATGACAAAACATAGTATGATTTATTTAAAAGGTTCTGAGCATTTATATAATTTAATTTAAATGCCATTGTTGACGCTGAAAAAACTCCTATTTTAGAACATTAGAGTATTTTTGTTATTCTGTTTAATTTAAGTTTTGGGTCAATTCGTGGAAAACCGTAAACGGTATACACCTTCGTGGTAAACGGTAACACATTGCACTGTAAAACGAGATAATGAGAATTCTATGTTTAGACCTAATTGAGGTAACTGCACGTTGGGTTTTCATATAAAAATATAAAACCCTGTTCTTGCGAAAGAGCGGTTTATCGAAAATCCAAACAACGTCTGTTCAGATGGGCTGAAGATTTTCCGTACGAAAGAATAACACTGGCTGGATCACCTCAATTTGCCCCTGTCTATGGATTTTTTTTAGAAAAAATCTAGTGTTATTGAACAACACTTAAAAAATAAAGTAGTCTCTTGCATACCACCATTGACGATTCCAACACCTCTATTGATAATTCCAACACGTGATGTAAAGCAGTTGTTTAGTCGCTTACTTGTAGAATCATGCCCGCTTTACATTTTACTAACTTGCCGTAGGACGTATCCACCATCATAAAATTCTCGTCACAGAGTTTAGTTGAATGAGCGAGTGAATGCTTTTCTTTTAGAATCAGCTTTCTCAGTACACAGGGTCTCCGGCCCATAGCAACAAGTAAAACAAGTTTTGGGTAACTGTCATTTTTTATTCAATGGAAATGTAGAAAAACGAATGAGCGAATAACAATCTTAGCCAAGGAGGGGAACCCAAAACTGTAGGAGTAGGGAGTTTTCAACATCTAGGAGCCTTCTCCGCTGAACACGCTGAACACCGTAGCCGAAGTTCGAGGGGAACGTCTGTGTAACTTTGGTTACAGTCTGATTTCCAGTCCCCCTGGGACTTGATCACGGCAGGGAGAAAGCTACAGGCTAGTGCAAAGCTTGCTCCCCCGTGGTGGAGGCTGTGACCGCTGTACTGCTCTGGATCCAAACCGATGTCACGTAGGGTTTTAGTCAGCAGCTTGGAAAACAGGTTGTGTGTGAGGGTGTGTGTGCTTGAGTTTCTGGAATCGCTGAGAAGTGGCGCGTGTGCTGGGGCCGGATTGGCTATGATCAGGCGCTTGAGGGCTGTCACTTGGCAGAGGGGAGAGCCCGGGAAGTGAGGGATGGGAATAAGCAACTGTCTTGAAAAATCGCACAGTGTCTTTATACATTTGACCCGGATAACAGCCCCTTCGCTGAGCCCAATAAAGTCCTCTCTACATAGGTTCGTTGAATACGAGTGGCTGGCGTGGGTACGTGTGAGAAGGGTTGCTTTTCTGGCGAAAGTGAAGAAAACCATCAGGCACGCTGTCCAAAAACACAAACAGCAGGGGGACTTCAAAGTCCAGCACGGAGGAAAAACGCTTGAGAATGTCCAGGGACAGGGGCGGCATCTGCTTGGGGGGAACGCCTGCCGCAAAGTGTCTGGATGCCCTTTAGAGTTGGGGCGAGGAAATGGTTATCACGCTGATAGCTGATGTGTCTGATCTGGTTTTTTTTTGCTCCATCAGCTCCACCAGTATCCTTCCGATGTCATAGACTCGGGAGTAATATAAATAATCTCAAAACACAGCTGTATGAAGTAAGCTTCACACATTCGCGATAATCAGCAACAATATAGGAGAACAAAAGCATGTCAAATCAGAGCAAAACCTACACAAAAAGATAACATGCTGGCAAAGTGCGGCTTACTGTATAAAGGTGTCAATACGCTCGATCTCTCAAGGTCGATTCAGTACCCCCTAGCAACAGCCACGGCAGCCACTAACATGAACTACATATAAGGAAGTACTTCATTTCTTTTTTCACCCTTGTCTCAAAGCAATGGAGTGATGTTAGTTACGCGACAAAGTGTGAAAGTCATATGTTCATGTATTGACATTTTTCACATCATTAGGTTAATATGGTATACCTGAGCTATAAAACCCTTTGCATTACTTCTTTTAAATTATTTCTTGTCTGTATATTTAATTTTTAAACTCGAATAACAAACATGTAACATGGTTTGACCACCCCATAAATAGTTCTATAAGCCTTCAAAACTAATTTTTAAGCACTGTGTAAGAATATTACATGAAGAATGTATATAAACAATGCTACAAAATTATCCAGGAATCATCAGTTCATAGGATTTAATAATTCTTAATAATTTTCAGCGAAATTGTAAAAACGCTAACGCTACCAGCGAGATTACAATTACGCTGAAATGTCCAGGGAGATTACAATAAACCTAGTTTTTTTTGGTCGAAAAGTTTGACAGTTACGCTGAAATTTGGTCGAAAAGTTTGACAGTTACGCTGACATTTCGTGCCCTCTGTGCTGCTAATGCTAATGGCCATCGTAAATTATTTGTACTTTTGTTTAAGGGAGCTTATTGGCGTTAATTGACAAAACTTAATTGACATCATTTTCAAAGAAGGATCAAGGTTCGCTGTGAATTCTGTGCGTTATTATCTTTTATCTTCGGTATTCATGTTAATCATACGGTACATCTGAAGGATAATTGAAGCAGAAATTGCAATTGTGTATTGCAATTTAGCTTAAAACCTGATTTGTCATTCGCGATTGCAATTTCGTGGAGCAGTTTAATTGCAATTGTGGTTCACTGCAATTTATTTTACCAAGGCTTAATCAAGTATCCAATCAAACAATTCATTTAACATTTCTGTGTTTTCATCGGCCAAGGATTTCTAAAATATAACTGTTCGCGGGATAAGAGGTACCAAACAAACTGATGCAAGTGTTTTAAAACCAGAATGAAATGCAATTCAAGGTGATTGGACAGTTACGCTGTAACATATATAACGGGTTCTAAATGTGAGATGTACCTATTTGAAATATTGTCTGGTGTTGGCCAAGTGTCCGGATTATGCTGGATCGTGTTTCATAGAAATGAATGGGAATAAGAAACGGGGACTATGTTTTCGTTTTGTCAGTTGTGTTCTGAGTTTCCTTGTTGGTTGTAGGAAGTTATTGCAGTATACAGTTGTCAACTGTTCTGAGTTTCCTTGCTAGATGGAGGTGAGTTTTTGCAGTATAAGTAGTCAGCTGTTTTGAGTTTCCTTGTTGGATGTAGTTTAGTTTTTGCGAAACTAGAGTCGTATCTCGATTTTTTTCGCAACATTAAATATTTCAAACAGGTAAAAACTTCCTAAATGATCATGATGGTGATAATGATGATTATGATCATCATCATAATCATAATCATCATCGTAATCATCATCGTCGTCATCGTCATCATCAGTATTATTACTATTGTTATTGTTACTATTCTCATTGTTATTATAATTATTATTATTATTAAGTCATTATGATGATGTCTTTTCACTCTTGTGTTGCTGCAGAAAAAATATTCATGACACTGTCCTACTCTACAATTCTGGCATTATAGTTTTAAAAAAAAAAAGCTATAGTCCAGCACTCTGAAAAGAGCACACTGAAGTTTGTTAACGCCAAAAAAATCACAAGTTATCAGTGAACTTTAAACTTGTAGAGTAGGAGTAAAGTGCTTGATCCATGTGAGGGTCAAGAGATTTCAATTTAACTAAGCTCCCTTGGGGAGAAATGCAAATCACAGAGGGGGACACGATACCCGAGAGGTAAAGCATCCAGTTATTCTAGTAAAAGGCTGCAAGTTTCTCAAACATTTTATTTGCATGTCAGTAACCAGCAGATGTATTGCTTACAGGTAATAAAACCATGCCAGGAAAAGAACAACATGTCTGTTTTATTTGCCGTTTACTGCTCATAAACCTATAGTTAGTCATGGCTCCGGGTATTGCTCGCAATACCACGAAGCAATAAGATCACCTGTTTACAATTTTTACTGTCAAATACGAGTAATAAACTTTATGAGGGTGTATCGGGCGCGACGATAAGGTTGGTATTTTGATGTGTACGTGTCAGAGACTATCTAAGATTGTGGCAGAGGATTTCGGAGCGTGTATCGCGTGAAGGGAAGATAAGAAGCTTTATAGATGACGGTTGCATAGCTGGCGAAAGAAGGCGGTGATCTATGGCTATTTATGACATGGCAAATATGTACAGAATCATTTTTCAAGGCGTTATAAGATATGGCACAATGTTTCAAATGATATTTGTCAAATTAAGATAATCGACTCTTGCTTGTTCAGGACGAAGCGGGGATAGGGAGGGAGGGAGGGAGGGAGGGTGGGGGAGGAGGAGGAGGGAGGGACGGGGGGAGGGATGGATGGAGGGACGGACGGAGGAGTTAGGGTACTGTGAAGTTAGAGTAGAGATGTACCAATAAACTATGTGCGGGCATGTTATTTCTTAAAGAAACTCAGTACTCAAACCACATTTTACAAAATATCTTAATGACCTGATGTCATTGACTTTGTTGCCCCTGAAATTGCTTAATCTGGGGGTAGGGGTGCTATTGAATCGGGATTGACTCATCCGGCCTTTTTGTTTTTGCCCCTCCTCCCCCCCCCCCCCACCTTCCTCCCTTCCTCACTTAAAGCACCATCACGTCACTCCTCCAGCACATGTTCTCAACCAATCTGTTATCACCGCTATTTACCAGTGGGTTAGCAAATCTCTGCCCATCCCTGCCCTCTGTACTGAAGCCATATCAGCTTCCACACTGTGTGATCACTACGCTGAGAGCATCTGGCTGTAGACAGCTAAAATCGTACGTCTCCTATACTCCGTAAAGGTTCTGATTGCCAAAAACGCAATAACACTGGAGGCTTGTAAGGATAAACCAATCTCCTGACATACCCCTCTTTAAAAACAAACTGCCGTGCGCATAACACATTTACGTGTGCCTTTAACGAATCACAGGTGAGAGAGTTTTCGGAGTGTGGGAAAATTGTTCCGAAAGAGACCTGCAGGCAGAGTGAAGCTCAATGCGCATGGCGAGATTCTGCTTGGAGATGAGTAAGCTCGCGAGCGCCGTAGAAGTTTGTTCTGCTTTAACCAACAAACAGCAAACAGTAGTTGACACTTGTTTAAGTAGATTAAATTTAAACTCAGTTTTGAAGGAAAAGCGTCGTTAGTCAAAAAGTACACTGAGTTTCAATCGAATTATTAAAAAAATTACTGATATTTATTAGTTTTGAAGACACTACATGCTCTGTATAAATGGTCTTTCAAAATGAGTGTTTCTCAGGACAAAAACAGAGATTTGTAGTAGGTACGATTTTGGAAAGCCAAATTCTGTCAAATAACTAAAGTATTTCTGGATCAGGCTTTGAAATATCAAGATGCCAAGGTCATTTTTAATTGCCAATAAAAGATATCACAAGAAACTGGAAAAGAAGAACCAGAACGAGGCCATAGATGTCGTCTGCCTGAGTGGTGAGTATTTCTACAATTTTCACGGTTTTTTTTTTCAATAACTGGTCTGTGGTACGTATTTTTTTTTGTTTACGGCAAGAGTACAGATTAATGACGGGAAGAATTTTTATTGCAGGGAAACCAAGGACAAATATGGGATCCAAGCATAATTTCTGAATAATGCTTATATTTAAAAAGGGGGTTTTAAAAGGTTATGGTGTGTGTGTCAAATTAAAAAGGAGATAAATATTTCACGTATTTGCGGAATTTTAAAAAATCTTACAAGCTTCAGCCAGTGTTTTAAATTTGAAGTGATATAAATTGAATCAGAACAGTCTTTAAATTTAACATTTGGATATTTCTCACAATTTAAATATTATTTAAATATTATTTAAATCTAAGGATTCCGGTTCCACGAAATTCGGTCTTAATTCAGGGGTGATCTTATTCCACTGTAACTGAATGACGGCGTGACGGAAGTAATATCCATTTGACTGTTGTTTCGTTTTTCAGATAATATAAAATAACGCCAAACACTGACCATAACATAAGTATTTACATAGTCTTATATAACCCCCCCCCCGCCACCCTCCCTCTAACCACTCACCTCCGTCATTAACTTCCTTATGTGTGACCCCTTATTTTTTAATTTTTCTTTGTATAAGCAAAAAATGCTGACAAGTTCTTGTGAAAATATTTTTAAATTTTATTTTCATTCATTATGACTATGAAAATAATTACATTTGAAACGGCACAAACAACATATCACAAAATGTAACTAATATTTGTTATAAATATGTATTCCTAAGATTATAAGACTGTATTACTGAAAGATTAGCTTAAATAATTCGTTAAAATATGAGCACACCAAGTACTCCTTGATAAACTATATTTGTTTTGAAATTCCCATCCAGTCTAGAAATTATTGCTACTTGTTTGTTGTACATTGAAAACCTGGAGACAGTTGCTATTCTGCCGACGTCCGAATAGTGCAGTTATGATGTGATAAAGTGTACTTTGGCTTCTTTATCAATAACGCAGACAACGAGACTATAAAAAGGCTCTCAAAAAGGAGAAAACGTTTAATAATTTTTGAAGCAAATTGTTGCAACTTCTTTAACAACCATTATGCAATTTATTTAATAACACCTTGATTTTTTTTGAAGAAAAAATACTGTGGCAATAGAATATAACTGCTAAATATCAACGGTCCTTTTCATTTATTACGCAATCGCTTCTTTTGGACGTTTTTCATTTCTAAATATCTAAAGAAGTGCACATACGGTTTTTAGTTAAACCAGATTACCTTTTTTCTCTTTTTTTTAGCGATTTCTAGCAGAGAAATTTCCCACGAAGAACATTGTTCACACTAGATAAGTTACATGTGCGACGTAAAGGCATTCTGCATGCAAGTTTGTTGTTAATTTGTTGCTAATTTGTTTGCTTCGAAAAGGTTATATTTTTTTTTGTTTGCATTCAAAGTGTGCGCAGTCTGTTCCATCCGTTAGTCTTACAACCAGCAACCACCCAGTTTTACAACCAGCAACCACCCAGTTCGTCCACGGAAACTGACCAATCATGTGCTAATTCTGTTAATAATAGCAATAGGACAGTTAAGCGATTTAACATGTGGAATTCATTATGGATAGAATGTGTTACACTCAAGGAAAATAATGCTTTAAGGGCCAGTTTAATATAAGAAATAATATTCAATAGAATACACAAATGTGAATTGTGAAAGACGTTGAATTCTTATCTCAATTTAATACTATTTTTAGCAAATATTTTGAATTTAAGCGAGATATTAGACATGTTATTATTATTTTGATGCTTTAAAAGTATATACTTTTACCACAAATCTATCTAAGGCAATTAAATAACTTAATTTATGAGCCATTATTTAATATGCGTTTAAATGTTACCAAAATGAAATTTATCAAGTGACAGAACATAGTCCTTCAACGAGACACTTCAAGTGCACATTTTTAAAATTAAAAATCGAATGATTTAAACACTAAAAAATGCTACAAATGTTCATTCAATATGGCACTTGACATTTTCAGAAAATTTGGAGTATAAAGCGTCACGTGCAGTGGGTATATAAATAGCACAGCCGTCTGTGAGCCTATAGCCCGGGGGGGGGGGGGGGAGGTGAGGGTTATATTGATTGGGCGTTGGCAGCACTGCTCCCAGGGTCAGTGCCAAAGCGTCCGCATGTGTACTGTACATATACATGTGCCCGCCATACATATGTGACACCTGTCAATCAAATACTAATGTCCGAAAGCCACGCGTGTGGTAATGACGTTGCACTAGGTGCGGCAGTTAGTATTAAGTTAAAACGAGTTTTAAAGTTTTATTGCATATGTTTGATTTGAAAACAGAGAAAGATTATACCAATTGGTGATTCCCTATTGGTTCAGTCTGAAATATAGACGTTCTATAAAATAGGTTATACCTCTTGCAACCCGTTAAAACCTGTCATAAAGTTGCCACAAAAAACTGCATATAAAAACTGATTTCTGGAAATGTGGCTGAAGAAAAAAAATCTACAAAATGAGGTATCATTTTTGTGACAAAAACACTTATTAGAACTTTGTTCAATAGCGAAAAAATATCGTTTCAGAGAAAGAAGAATTTGATTATGCTATAAGTTTTATTTTGAGTTTAGTTGATCATAACACCATATGAAAAAATACCGACACTATACACGTTTCAGCATTTTTTCTTTGGAGGAGGGGGTGAAAAAATAAGTAAAAGTGAAAAAATCATATATATATATATATATATATATATATATATATATATATATATATATATATATATAGGAGAAGCTTACGTATACCTGTAGGCCTCTGGTGGACGAGGGTAGCAAAAACAACCACACGAATTTCTACATCACAAACTTGCTAAAAACCATTGTCCTGCACTTTGTTGGACAACGAACAAAAAAACGAGAAAATATTATTCTATGCGGGATTTACTTTTCATTTGACAAAGACAAACTTTTGGAGATCCAGAAAGACTTCGAGATCACACAAATATTATCAAACAGCTACAGTTTTTTAAATTTGCATTATCTTACTTCGAAATCTCCACTTAATTTTGACAGTTTCTGAAATTATGTGTTCGTGTGGAATTTCATGTGAATTCAATAACTAGTTTAAAGATACCCTAGCTTCAAGTATTAGTTAAATCTGCCTTCTGAATGTTAAGAAAACATGAATTACACAATTATGCACTCTGAAATGACAACAAAGGAAACAATAAAATAGAGCGTACGCAACGAAGGACAATGCTGTCATGTTTTTTTTTTTTCAAAAAAAGCTCCTAACATGGATACATCCCTAGGTACTACAATATAAATAGTGACGTCACAGGCATATAATTCATTACGGTAGCATTACGGTAATCTTTTCAAATTTGTTCTGTTATTTTCACCGTGTTCAGTCTTTACCCACAATGCAAAGTAATGAGACAAAATAATGACTTATGTAGGTTTCTTAAAACAATGACGCTGTGAGCCGGACTGCGTTGAAATTGACGAGACACGGTTGATCACGGTTTGTTTGGTTATATAAAATCAGGCCAGGGACGAGACAAAGTTTGGGCCTGTATTTTTGGCGATTCTCCCCAAAACAGTAAATTGCAATATAGCAGTTAATTGCAACAGGACTATCGAAACTGTCTTATTTTTCAGGTTATCGAGTTGTTACATATTGGCCTCAGTGGTGTGTAATTTTAATTTATGTGGGAAGGTTCGTTTGTAGGTTTTTAATTTAAAAAGAATTAGCCTGTTGCTATGGATCGCAATCCATCACGCCTCCATTAGACACAGTGACATGTAGGCATAATGAGATGTAGGCATAAAGAGATGCGGACATAGTGAGATGTAGGTATAAAGAGATGCGGACATAATGAGATGTGGGCATAATGAGGTGTAGGCATAAAGAGATGCGGACATAATGAGATGTAGGCATAAAGAGATGCGGACATAATGAGATGTAGGCATAATGAGATGCGGACATAATGAGATGTGGGCATAATGAGATGTAGGCATAATGAGATGCGGACGTAATTAGATGCGGACATAATGATATATAGAAAATTGTCATGCTCCTGGTTTTAAGTGTGGCCTTTGTTCTAAAGGGCAGCAATTTCATTAAATTCTGGCTTGAATGAGCCACATCGGTGGTGGAGCTCCACAGAACGAGTTATTAATGTTTGCTTTAATTTTTTACTTGATTTTAGAGCCGAATGCGGACAGAACGGATGATGGAATTAAAATAAACAAAGAGGAAGCCATAGCAACGGACAACGCAGACGTGACGTCACTGCGCAATCGCATGCTACTGACACAACGCCTTGACCGCATTTCCGTACCTGCAGCATCTCCGCTGTCAATCAGCAATCACGTGACACCACAGGTGACATCACACGTGACCAATGAAACTTATCCTATTGGGTTATGCAGTGAAGACTTCTATACACGCTCTTTCCGCGCAATGCTTCCATCGGAACCGCGTCACTTTGTGCACTCATTTCACCGACCATTTTTGCCAACACCCCAAACTGATATAAACTTCAACAGACTCAATGATCTTGTTGACAAGGTCTTCGACGGTTTGCGCGTTTGCGACATATATACATGCGCCACGTGCGGTAAACAGTACAGCACGCCGAGTAACCTTGCGCGCCATAAGCAAATCCACCGCGACATGAGCGACAAAAAGGCGCGCAAATGTCCGCATTGCGAGAAAATCTACGTCAGTATGCCCGCGTTCAGCATGCACGTGCGTACACACAACGAGGGCTGCGCATGCCCTTACTGCGGTAAGCGCTTCAGTCGACCATGGCTACTTCAAGGTCATATAAGAACTCACACAGGGGAAAAGCCTTTCAAGTGCAATTTATGCCCCAAAGCATTCGCTGATAAATCCAACCTGCGCGCGCATATTCAGACCCATTCCACGGAAAAGCCCTACGTGTGTGGGCGATGTGGGAAGGCGTTTGCGCTTAAAAGTTATCTGTCCAAACACGAAGAGTCGTCCTGCATGAAGGGTCTAAAATATCACAAACTTTCATGTGCCTTCAATCAACGAAATAACTGACAAAGTACGTAGTTTTAAATCTGACGGCCAGTTAGCAAAATCGTTTCCGGTGTTGCTTCAATCTCAGTGTGCAGATATCTTGAAATTGTTTCCACAATGGTAATTAAATATTATGTGTAAACGTTACATATTTTAGATTTTACTTAAGATTAGATTTAAGTTTTAGTGTTGTTATGATCTTTAATTTATTCATGTATTTATATCTATATTTATTTAATTGAATTTACGTTTAAAAGCCTTGGAGCTTTCGTAGGTAGTAGCGTAGTTCTACAACAACAACGTTTGATGGCATTTTATTTATTTTTAGCTCTTTAAAGAGAAATATTTCCCTTGAATTATTGCCCGCTATTTGGCCTCTTCGTAAATAAAATGACGAACAACAAAGGCATAAAACAGTTCAAAATTTTCTTCCTTAATGGGATACTGCCAATAATATTCAGTTTCTCTTTTAAAAAGTTGTACACAGACTGACTGAAAATATGTAGTAGAATCAAATAACAGTAATGTTTAAAAAAAATAGTATAAAGTGAATGCCTACGGAGTCGGGGCTAGCTAGAGAAGTGCCTTTTCTTAATCACAAGTGCCTGCTAAGTGTTTACACTTCAGATATTTATACTTCTTACGTATTAAAATAAGGGGTAATAGCTAAAATAGAGAAATGGATAATAACCATAACGGGTGCATTTTACTTTGTTGTATACATCCGTCTTATTGAATTTATTGTAGAAAACCTGAAGGGCAATTAATCTTCTTTACACATATGCCCATATGGTAAGCATATGGTAAATATGTGCTAAGCATATGTTAGCCTCATGTTTGTTTTTCATTTGGTGATATACGATTATATGATTATCACATGTTCCATATGGTAAACGCATGGTTAAACTAACTTCAGCTATACCCAGCTGTATGTCACGCCAGCATTTACAGGTGAAAAAATGTGTTGGCCACATGACTAACACACCAGAACACATAACGATTAAAATATCACGGTTAATACATTACAGCAAAAAGCTCAACGGCTTGACCATGTGGTTACCATTGGTTTGACCAGATGGTTACCATTGGTTTGATCAGCATCTTTTCAAACCCACAACTATATATCGGATATCACTTGATTCCGACATATGGCAACAGCATATCTATTATTTGGTGACCCCAATGTTACAACAGTTTAAATTGGTTGCAACAATATGATAAACGTATTTTCACCGTAGAGTTTCGCTTTGCTTTGAGCACGTCTTCAACACATACATTTTACAAAATGAGTTACCACATGTTTTCCACATGATAAATATGTAAAGACCGTAGCGTTGTATATCATCATTTGGTGAAAAAGGTGGTGATATGTGTTTGCCATATGGTTCATGGTGCAAGGTGCGGATTCTTGACGTTATCTGTAAACATAAGATACCCATCGCTTTTGTCTGCGTTTTGGGAAAAGATCGACCAGCTTCCCGAGAGAATTTATCCAGAAATCCATCTGGATGAATTTCGTCTGGTTTTTTGTATTATATATTCAATTTAATACGGGTCATTTGTGGGAAATCTATTTGTGCTTATAATAATTTATGGGCAGTATTGTATTTATATTTATGAATACAGTTTTACATTTTATTAGGTTTCAAAGTATCAGTGAGACGGATACATGTTTACCATTTAAGAAACTTGTTCACTTTAAATGAAAAAGAAATATATAATAAACGAATTGCTTGATATAAATCGTCCGAGCATTCTGTGTTTATTAAAGCTTTTTGCTCTAAGCTTTTTTTGTGCATTAAACCAATATTTTTGTTGAGTAAAATAGCTCAAATTTAATGACTTAAATTCTGCATCCAGTGTTTTGTCTGTTATTTTGAAGCATGGTATCAGTAGGATACTGGATTTTAGATCTTTATTGACACCTGGCTGTTTCGACATCTGGTTATTTTCCGTTTGAAACCCACACACACACACAGACACACAAACACACACACAAACATTTACCAAAGGTACTCTGCTGATCTCTCTGAGAAAATAGAATTTAAGGGGAGTGTCCAGGTGATTTTCTACAGTGATCCAGACAATATATTACTGAATTAATCTGGAATCCAGGATTTTAAAACTGCATAGCAACAGACTGACTGCACCAGACTGAACTGAGTTTTGCATCCCTACTCGAAAGAAATAACCCACGAAGTATTTTGCACCAATGAAATTCGAGTTCCTCGAGTCTTCCTTCGCAATCAATTTCAACATCTATATAAACACCACTAAATATCAAATGTTATGTTTTTATCTCAACCTTATGTTTTCGAGCTAAACCCCACAAAGGAGAGAAAAAATACGCAGAATTTCAAAACATGGTAGCAAGTTTCCAGAAACATTTGCGCTCCGATGACTCGAACCTATTAGTACATAGAGCAACATCAAGATTATATTGCAATAAAAATAAGTTTTTTATGATGAGTAAATACATTTGAATGATGATGGGTGTTTTGGCTTTCCGGGGAATGCCACTTGTCTGTTAGTGGAAAGCGCTTTTCAGGCAGCTCAGCAACAGATTGTTACCTGTCACTGATTTCTACTAAAAACAGTGCTATTTGTTTCTTAAGGGGAGGTACCGCATAACCATCACCCAACGCCGAAACCGCTTCTCATTGCTGTTGCTTGAACAAAAGAAATATATGGCTGAGAATGCAAGTCGAAGGAAATGTGCTCAGCCATTACATGCAATTACTTGGGAAAAACACAATCACAATCCCGGACAATCGCCGTCACAATCCCAGACAATGACCATCATAATCCCGGACAATTACCATCCCAGACAATCACCATCACAATCTCAAACAATGACCATCACAATCCCGGATACTTACCATCCCAGACAATCCCCATCAAAATCCCGGACAATCACCATCACAATCTCGGACAATCACCATCACAATCCCGGACAATAATCGTCTCGCTTCCCGGACAGCTATCCTCTCTCTCCCGACCACATTGCGCCCAGTGTGCGTGGGATCCAATACCAGTAGAAGCTATATATGGAGTATTTAAATTTCGGACAAGCAGCAAGAACAAACAGTGGTACTGATGCGTGAAGTAATGAGTGGGGCGTGGAGTGGCGGGGGGAAGCACAATACCGCAAAGAGACCAGGCCTGAGGCAGGACAAAATAAAGCACGGTAGGGCTGACCGTGCAACTACTGCACTCGTAATTTCTTTAAGATGAGTATGTCATAACCTCCTTCTCTGATAAAACCTGAACACGAGATACCAACTCCTGGACACGAGATACCCACCCTGGACCCCAGATATCCACCCACCCCTGGACACCAGATATCCACCGCTGGACACCAGGTACCCACCCCACCGTGTCCTTTAAGAAAATCTCCAAAATAAAAAGGAAAACTGTATAATAGTCAAATAAATAACTTAAACACCAACAAATGGGGAGTTGGCTCAGGGTATCTTTTCCCGTCGGACGGATATATTCTCGGTCTAAAATCTTCCTCCGCCGAATGTTCCCCAATGATGCTTATAACTATCACCTGGTAATTTCAAGGGAGGTGGGACGAAAGGCGTATAGCAGGAAAAGGACAAAGATGAATAAATTCAGAGTTTTTTCATCAAAGGAACGACTAGACAACGTCAGAGATGGTGTGACGTGAACATGATCTATTGTGACGTGTGGCGTCATAATCCTCAAGAGGGGGTGGACCACTTCCCCCGAGCATTGTGGCGCAAGTTTTTGAGCAGCAAGGAGCACATATATATTACTTTCGCGCATAGTTACCAGACATGAAAATGGCATATATCAAAAGAATGGTCTACTGGAATTAACTATAAACGCGGAATGTGGTTTTGCCAAACTAGGCACAAAAGTATCACTGCACACGAGTAGGACAAACAGGAGTTTGTTTTTAAGTATGAAAGTTGAACTGAAGACCTTCTGCAATTCATAGAATGACGTCTTAACATCCAAATCTTAGTTTAATATTATTTAAGAAAATGCCCAGGTTGACGTATATTATATAGCAGAAGAAATTTGGCCAAGCGACTCACATTTTTCAACTCCATTTCTAGAAGGAAAAAAAAAACGGTTAAAATAATATGCTCACTGGATATATCATTTCATGCTAGACTGAAAAATTCAAAAAGGAACGACCATGAAATAAGTATTTTTCACGGAGATATTTCCCCTCCGATATGTGTCTTCATAAAGAACCAAGTGGTCCATTCATCACCATGTCTGTTTGTGTCTGTTTTCTTCGATACAGTTTGCTTTAACGTGAAAAACAGCAACCACCATAACTTCCAGTGGCCGTGTAAATCAAATGAAATGCATACAAACGTTCTGTTTTAGCTGACTCAAGACCAGTTTATCGTTCTATTTCTATCGGTGGTTTGGCGTGGGCGACGTGCTGTGTGTCTACGTTGAATGATTAACGACAAAACAAAAATAAAGTGTGTTTCATTTAGCTGAAAATATTGACAAAACACACTGAAAATAAGATCCAGTTTTATTTTATGTCATTTGTTGGGGACTGCCCATTATTCCGAAGGGTCAATGCTCCAAAATCCAAGCACTCCAAAGTCCCTCTAGTCCGACAGTTCATAAGTCCGAAACACCTGTTTCACTTGAATTTGCCAAAGGTAAACATATTTTCGGAATTGGAAACGCCGTAGATGTTAATACTCCGAAGGTTTATTAGTCCGATAACAGAATTCCGCCAATCTAAAGAACTAGAAACTCGAAGGTCTGATAGCTTGAAATTTTATCAGTCAGAATAATTCAAAATCCCAGTATTCCGATAGCCAATATTGCCGAAGGTTTAATATTTCGAGCAACCAATTGTCCAAACAGCAAATATACTACAATGATCCATTGGGTGATATAGTTTCGAAGTGTTGCCATCTGTCTGTATATCTGTCCCCCTAATCAATTTCATGTAAAAATTGTGTTGCCTTCTTGTTTGTTTTTGTTTTAGGCGGAATATATTTTTATTTTTATTTTTCATATCAGCCGACAATATGTAATGTAAAAGATAATGTTTGACAGCAAAAAGTACTTTAATACTATTATGGTATTAACAACGCCGACCTTTGAGTGATGGTTCCCAGTGTCAGAGTAACAAGGTTGTCGACGAACAATGTCCACTTTGCTTGTAATTAACAACTGCACTTAAAATGAGTTTTTACCAAATTTGGCGGACCTTGGGCAGTCATTTTAAGTACGTGCATTGCATTATAAAATTAGATTTAAAAGGTAATTCATTTATTATTATTGTTATTTTTACTATTATTACTCTTAGTAATAGTGGTAGTGCTGTTTTATAATAATAATAACAATAATAATAACAATTATTATTATTAACAAAAAAACACAATTAAACATGCGCAAAATTTGGCCTCCAAAGCACCAAAATTTGGTGAACGGCGAAAAATGACACAACTTGACACAGGCTCAAAGGGGGTAAACATTTTGTAACAATGAAATTCATAGCCAGAAAAAATATTTTTGGATGAAAATTTCACCACACTGCTAAAATGTTGAAGATCAAAAATAAAAACAGCAATATATTTATATCGAACAATTGAACAAAATAAAAACTTGATAGATTTATAACCTAAAAAGCCTTCTGCTCATACAATCATAAAATCTGGCGGACCGCTAACTAGTACATGTTCATGCAAAGTTTGGTCGTGATTCTGCAAAAGACAAAAACAAGGAAGATATGGGTGTTTAGAACAAAATTAATAAAATCGGGGTGGAACGGGAATACAGGCTAACAGTGGGACAGACAGATACAGGAACAGAAGACGACAGCTCACACCCCAAAGTGTAAAATTTTTAATGTAATTGGCCAAGGCCTTTCTGTCCAAGGCTTTTTTAGTACGGGCTGTTCTGTCTTGAATTTTCTCCACAATTATCGGTCTTAGTCTGATTATTGGATTTCAGCTTTAATCTAAGCTTAATGGCCCTGAATATTTAAAAATGTTTACAGAGCAGGTTACTAGAAGTGTGTCTTGAAACTAGACCGAATTTCCTTTGATAGCGGAATAACCCACTTGGAAAAACCACAACATAAAATAACATATAAAAACATTATAGCATATACGGTTTTCAAAATGCTGATGTTGTGCGACATTGCTTGAAACTCAAGTTCACGGCACAGATCAAATAGTTGCTATTTGCTTCGCACCTTATCAGTGATAGAGCTCTTCAAACCTTTTCCGAGTTCATGGTCAGCTTCCCTATATCCGACCTTGACCGAGGTATCTTTTATGTAAATTCTTTTAGCTAATAGGTAAATCGCTAACGGTTTACTAGGTACAAAAATTATGTAGCCTTTGACTTTGACTCACAAGATCAAGACTCAAATCGCGATGGCTACTCCCTAACTAAACATCTATATATTCGAACAGGGATCTGAGCACCCCATATAACCAGTTTTCTTGATAAAAAGCTGTTTTATATAATATTTTGACCTCAGTTTGACATTGACCTTGGAGATCAACGTAACAAATTTGTAGTTTCAGCGAGGCCTAATGAAAATCTATATGGGTACCACATTTGAAGCTCCTCCCTACTGATAGCCAAGAAGGAGTTTTATGGAAACTGCTTCTTCGTTTCCAGGTGGGAATTAGTGTCTTTGACTATAGTAGTAATCTTGCGCAGTAAAGCAATTCAACAACGAATATGCTAGAAAGTCCTTAATCTTCGTTATTCAACCGCATTTGGGGAGGGGGATAAAATAGAAATTCCTCTAAAAATGATTATTTCCACGTGAGAAAGTAGTGTTTTATTATTGCATAACCATGCCGGTTTTCCTCGAATATTTAAAATGTGGAGAAAGAGAATAGCATTACCTTTATAATTGCACAAGGTCATTTAAATAAAATGCAACAGGCAAAGAAAATGAAGTGCTAAAATTATTATTTTTCTTTTACCGCTATTGGAATAGTGAGTTTTCGGAAAACTAAGTCTTTCTATAATAGCCTTTCCAACTAATGCATCTTCGTACTTCTAATGCCTTTAGGTATTGCAGTTAGACTGCTAAGCCTTCTGATGAGAGCCTTTCGGAATATCAGTCTTCTAATTTTCGAACTTCCGGAGAAGTCGAGTTTCGACTAATGTGCCTTCTGTGTTTTATTCCTTCGAAAAACTTCATGTACCCGATATGTTATTTTTGTTAGTTCATGAAATAATGAAAGTTTTTCATTTGGGGCTTGTAATTTTTGAGAGCTCGTCTCCACAAACTCCTTCCGCTCCAAATTCCAGCATGACTAAAAAAGTACTGCAAAAGTACCGAATTTATAAAAATGGTATGTGTGCAGTAACACTGCCGGTGGCACATAGGCATACCGAATTATTACGCGTATTAAATATGTAGCATTAAATACGCATATCGACCGTGTAGTATACGGGATATGACCTATTTACATACTAACTGTAAAACACAAGTACCCAGTAACAAAGTCAATTCTCTCCCAAAAACTCATTCTTAATATGCATTTGTTATTCTTTTGCAACTAACGTTTATTTGCATGTATTTGCGCAAATGGATGTGTAACCCTAAAAAATAAATCTACAAGCCAATTTTAATTCTTCCGTTTTACTTAATTTATTCTAAGCATACATTTATCTTGACTAAATAAACAAAACTCACATTTACAAGATATTGAACCCACCTGACTCCTATTAATTGTTGAAATTCGTGAAAATATCAAAATTTAAGATTAATATCTTAAGATCTGCGTTAAGAATGAAGAATGCAAAGAATACAGCAGTTCAATGCATACAGAGTATGTACTGAACTGCTGTTGAACAGCTTTTTAAGCTAACATCTTTTCTATGTCCACGTGTTGGGATAACTTTTACTAGATTGTTTGTATTTGATGCATTTTCTCGACCTGTTTGAATAAACGTTTTCCAGAGCGAAAAGCATTTCTAACCGTCATCGGTGACCTACGTTGTTGAGTTATTTAATTAATTAAATACACTCGTTCATTTTTGGAATACAGGTGCTTTGACATGCGGTAAATAACAAGTGGTTGTGTAAGCACTGCGATTTAGACGAAAAGTTTAAATAGCTTTTAATGCAAACGTAGTGTTTCTTTACAGATCAAATATACGCCCAGTTACAGGTATATCTTCGCTGACAGTTTTTGTAAGTTCGCCATCGGTACCACCGCGATTAAATACAGTACTTTTGCAGTTACTGGAGTTGCGATCTTTTTCATTCTTTCCACTAGTCTTAAGCAAACTACAAGTACTGCAAAAAAGCTGCGGTATTCTTGTGGTTTCTTTCGGACCATCTGATTCCTGTCCAGTTCAGTAACGGTCTATATTTGCGACATTTTTGTAGTATATCAGACCCGATTTGGTAGATTAAAACAACAATTACACGTCAACAACATGTATAGTCACTATATGAAATTTCAGAACGACAGGAAAAGTAACTTGAAAGATATGGTCTGGACAAAACTAGGAGTCTACTTATTAACAGACAGACGGACACGACAATAGAAAAGTCTTCAGCACTACTAGCTGATCCCGTATTCACAGAAGTTAACTGCACAACTCACAACGAAAATCAGCTGATTAGCTAAATTACACAAAGAATTCTTATAAAAAATTGTTTTAATATTAAAATAATGTTTATTAATCAACTTTAAACAGTTCTCTTTGTTGTACAGTTAACCTTTGTGAATTCAGCCGTTGAGTACTTGAAAGTAAATATCAGTTAAATAAAAATAGTTCTCAATTGGTCTTTTCCTCCTCGTGTTAGCTTACATTTACAAATGAGCTCTCCTGGTGTCATCCTGAAAATTTGGCAGCGGATTATAATGCCATTGCCAACGTATAGAGATCGTATGTACAGCGGAACCCAGACATCGGATCACATCCCTACTGGGAAGCCCTCTGAAATGGGACACATTTTTTCGGTACCGAATGAGCTCCATAGACTTCAATGGTTAAGGAAACCCTCAATTGGAACCATCTCGGAACAGAACACTACAAGCCACTTTTTCGGTCCCTAGCACTCAAAAGCCTGAGATCGAACCACTACTATAATGCATTGTGCCACTGATGTGGTTTTATTTAGATTACGTGTGCTTTCGCCATGTGGCACTTCAAACAGTTTTGATTTTGAGTGAAAAAAAGTAACACATTTTAAAATAACGTTGAGTGGGCCTTTAACCCCGCATAGGCGTCTTCCCCCACCCTACTCTACCATTTTCACATTTATAAGACAATTATTGATACAAAGACTTCATGTTTGATCTCAAAAATTGTTTGTTTTTTTTTTTTTTTTTTTTTTGTTATATCAAGAATTAAATTTTTGGCAAAAGCGCGGATAATATACTAGCTGTATTTGTATTCAGTCTGTGTGTCCAAGACAACATTTGCAATATTTGTAGTTAATGGTTCATAAAATGCACGTAAGTTCTATAATGTACTCAACATATTCAGTAATATGCAAGAGGACATAATGAAAAAGGCAAGCACAAAAACAGGCGCAAGCCAAAATAATAAACAGAGTTGTCAGTTCTGAGCTAAATTTTAAATGTTAGACACAAGTCTAGACTGGTCTAATTTGAATCAAGGTTCAAAACAAAGTCGTATCTGTAAGAAATTTGTTCTTTGTGAGCGAAATGATGGTGAAATTCAACTGGCAAAGCCACTATTCAGGCGACCATATTTCTTTCATATGGGCATTCTAGATTTTGATGGGTAGGTGGGTAGTGGGATGTGGGTAGGTTTAGGTGTTTCCATACACTATGAAACTGGTCGAATAGAATAATTCAATTTTGACGCGTTTTCTTTAAAATACAGAATTACTGTTCGCGGTTGGCCTGTGCTGGAATCTAGTATATTAGTCACTTGGTGAAATATACATATATGTCCTTTTGAATTCCCAGCTTGTGAACGTAAGTGTAACAAAGAATTCATTGTAAAATGGACCATGACTGGATGGGACATCAGGCCTAAATTGTTCATTTCAGTGTTTAAGTTTTAGGAATGTCTCGCGGCGGCTGAAACTATACCACACCCGAAGTCATACCACACCCGAAGTGATACCGATCCGACTTTATACCGCACCCGAAGTTATACCGACCCGAAGTTACACCGCACCCGAAGTTATACCGACCCGAAGTTATACCGCACCCGAAGTTATACCGCACCCGAAGTTATACCGACCCGAAGTTATACCGCACCCGAAGTTATACCGCACCCGAAGTTATACCGCACCCGAAGTTATACCTCACCCGAAGTTATACCGACCCGAAGTTATACCGCACCCGAAGTTATACCGTACCCGAAGTTATACCGATCCGAAGTCATACCGCACCCGAAGTTATACCGATCCGAAGTCATACCGCACCCGAAGTTATACCGCATCCGAAGTCATACCTCACCCGAAGTTATACCGATCCGAAGTCATACCGCACCCGAAGTTATACCGATCCGAAGTCATACCGCACCCGAAGTTATACCGCACCCGAATTTATACCGCACCCGAAGTCATACCGCACCCGAAGTACGGTGCCATGTTTTAATGCCATGGTTCAAAAAGAAGGGGGGGGGGGGAGAAAAGAGATCATAAGAGCCAAAAGAGATCGCTGAATATCAGATAAAAGGAGGCACAAGGAATAAGAAATGGCGTGGAAAGGCGCTTTTTTTGCTGCCGAGGAGAAAGCAAAAGTCGGAAAATTATATCGCGGACGTTGTTGGAACTGTAACAGGAAACCCCCTAGTCCGCGAAACAGCCCTATGTATCATTTGCCATACGAAATATGATAAAGTTTGTCTGAAGGATAATTCTTCCTGACAATCCGTGAGACATGTAAATGTAAAAGCGTTCTACTTCAGAGTATTAAAGTTTTGGTAACAAGGCAGTAGATGGTCTATGGCAAGTTTTTAAGTTGTTGTCATTTACTCTGTTAGATTAAGATTAAATAAGGATAGCGAAATTTTCTTCTTGTTTTGCTTCGAAACTAAAACGAAAATACATTGGCAAGGGGTGAGAGAACTTCTTTTACATTGAGCACTCGAATTAAATAGCGCATAGATCTCACAGAGTGACTGATAAACTCAGGTCGCGGCACCGGCCAGACGCGCACAGTAATTCTGTGTTTCGAAGAAAACGCGACAAAACTGGATTGTTTTATTCGGTCACTTGCATAGTGTATGCATACACCTACCTAACTGCCCAATTACATATTTTGTCGAACCAGCAAAAATCTAGAATTTGGGTGGGAAAAGAGAAACACCTGAACATGTGGCTGATAAATACTGGTCTTCTGTCCCATTCAAACTGCATTTAAACGTTCACTTTTTAACATGGCACAGTAATGAGGCATGGATTGGTATAATGGAACTATTTTGAACCCACTTGTAACTCACTTCTAATTTCAACATTATTCTTTTCAACAACTAAAGCAACTTATGTCCAGTCAGTCTTATTCCACCCAAGTAGACATTGCGATGTTCCAGCGTTGGACAGACGTCCTACCTGACGTTGGTCAACGTCGGATTTCATTTGTTTATGGATAGACGTCGATTATCAGACGTCTAACCAACGATGGCTAAAGCTTGTAATTGGACGTCAAAACAACGTCTTTCTAACTACGTGATCTCTCATAGCGTGTTCGATTTTCCGACGTCTATTCAACGTTGCACTAAAAACGTTGATTAGACGTCGGATGAAGTTGCCTTTTGGTTGCAACAAAAAGGAACGTTAAAACAACGTTACTTTTCAAACGCCTAATCCAACGTTGTGTCAAAAACGTTGGTACGACGTTGATCTATAGTCGCGATCAATCACAACCGAATTACAACCAGGTTTACTATCGCCTGTTTGGTATTTTAAGAAAAAATATTTTAAGGTATGCCTTCAGGTTTATTAAATAATAGCCCATTTTACCACAGGTTTGATTTCATGCGACCCTTCGTACACACTGCTGATGCGTCTCTGGCTAAATATATATGTATTTTTAATTATTTTAATTATTAGTTTTCGGCATAGGGTTTTCTGCTTTTCTTGTGCCTTTGATGACTTTTACACTGCTATTTTCTAGGACTAGGTCTATGTGACCTTCACCTTTTTCACAGGGCTCACATTTATAAACTGCACTCATCGATTTCCCAGAGACCAATAGGACAACACATGCTGTAAGGGCGTATACAAAGGACATGAAAAATAGAAACGGGTCAATTACAAATCATTTATTGAATGAAATGTATCGATTTTTTTTAAATTATAAAATTTAAATAGTTCGCTCACAAACACTCCTGAGCAATTCACATTTATCCGACATTAATTTAATAACGGTTATAGATAAATTACCCTGTACTGCTTCTTGGAAATACAGCAAAACCCCCGACAAAGAACAACTCCCATTGAGGAACCACATGTAATAGCGGAACATGCTTTCTGGTCCAAGTTTTTATAATCTTATTTAGATTCATCTCAGTTTCGCGAAAAACCTCTGCATAACGAATATTTCCCTGGTCCCCGAGGCGTTCTCTGTGTGGAGGTTTTACTGTACACACAATCAAGCCGTTGTCACATTAGGGTAGAGGGGGGGGGGTGAGGGGGATTCGTTGGTGAACAGGCCAGGCGTCAGGACGGATTGGTGGGAGGGGCGGGGGGGGGGCAGCTCAAAATGATCAGGGCAACTGTCATTCGCACATTGGCTGATTCAAGGGTTGTGGGGCTAACCCCCCGCGTCGACCCACTTTTAGCATTTACCCCCCCCCCCTCCCCTCCGAAAAAAAGTGAGAGTCTGGGGCAAAACATTATTTTTTCAGAGAATCCTTAATCCACACATTCTCGGCAGCAACCACATACTGAGGATCGCCAAAAATGTTTTTCTAGAGAGGACTACCTGGGGAACATTCACACGAAATACGAAAGCAACCCGATCAAAATTGTAGGTTTAGCAGCATTGCAAGTGAAAGGCTATATGCGTATATACGTACATACAGACGCCGATAACCCGACCTCCTCCCCTCCCCAACTGTGACTAGACGAGCCGGACGAAGTCGGCTGGTCTAAAAACTGTCCACTCTTACCAATACTAAACAAAAATACGTAACGTAAAACAGTTTTAATCCACATTTCTGACATTACACATCTATAGGCATTTTCTACACCCAGTAAAATCACACATAAATTTGATCATGGTTCAGTTATATATTTCACCCCAAATATTTCAGTCCTTAAGAGACAAATAACTTGTACTATATGACATGTATGGCATAAAAAACAAACGCCACTGGTGAAGTATTTTTAGTTCTCGAGATGAAAACCGTCACACCTATTGACGTACGTCAACGTTCCGTGTCCATTTTAGGCAGGAAAGAAACTCAACACGGCATCGGTTTTTGGCATTAATAAATAAGATCATAAATAAATAAATCAATATTAAACCAAAAAAAAAAAAAATGTCATGCACACGCGTGGTAAATTTACTCTGTTTCTTTGTTACTTCTTGTTATCCTAATAAAAGGGCACGGTAAGCCCCAGAGGCGTTAGGTTTGGCTTCCGTGGTAAGTCACTACATTTGGGTGACCTGGAAAGACGACAACAACAGGCGGGATTCGAACCCAAGGTCTCGTGAATCCCAGACCCAACGCCCAAATCCACCCCGGGCCAATTGTTGCGTCCTTCCTTGTGATATCGGGAGTCCAAACGCGTAATCCCTGGAATGTAAATGCGTCCGCCCCCCACAAAAAAAAAATAAATAAATAATAGAAAAAAAAACATTTTACTCAAAATGTCGCAAGAATGACATTGTCTGGCGCACACAGATTTTTCAACTGATGCACCCTTCACCAAAGTAAGCGTGCCCACATCTGCCCGCGGATTTTTATTCCATTTTATTTGTTTATTTATCAGGTACCAATACAAGTAGGAAAAGTACATAACATTGTAAACACATCGTCCATTTCGACTAGCTTGAACACATCACAGTGCACCATTTGAGTTTCATTTCTCACTGACTTTTTGTTTTCACTAAATAAATCTGAATTTCACAGCAAATAAACACCAATACACAACTATACCTTAACATTTAGCTTAAGCAAAAATCTTTAAAATTTTAAATTGAATATCCAATGTCCCACAAAATTCACATCCGTCCAGTTAAGACCACCCTTTCTGGAACGCACTTTCTCAAAAATGATTTTCGCAAGCATAAAAAAACCCGTAAAATTTATAAAATGCTCCTCACAATTAATCCTCGACCCTGCTTAGGTTAAACAAAACACATTCTTCAGCCGAAATAATACAGTTAACTTTCCCGTCATTCAACACACCTGTGGTTCTTTTTTCTTAATTTTTAAATCACATCAATGTTTTTCACATTTTTTTCTGCACAGAGAAACTTCACAACGATATATCTCACACAGTTTCGAATCTCAAACCCGAATCTAAATTTATCCAGTTCCTTGAGACACCTAAAAGACCACAAAAACAGTTGAGACAGTCAGTCGGGGACTATCGCGGCCCACTATCAGGCAGACTACACGCTGCTGGCATAGGACCCAGCCATCTTTTTCGTCAGCCAAGTTTCCGGTCAGGAAGTCTGCCTCAGTCTTTCTTGATGTGATCATCGTCACCTGCGCCATCTTCCTCGGTTTCCGTTTCCGTGTCAGAGTTATCTGTAAGAGCACATTGTGAATCACGATTTAAGTGTAACAGCACATGGTGAATCAACACGAGTTAACTAATGAGTACTGGTGATAATGTTTCACACCAGGGTTCGCGCTGGGTTCTCACGAACGTGAGTCAAAAAAGGAAAGTGTGACTCAGTTGGGTCTAGAAAAACTCGGTGGGTCCCGAAAAAGTGAGTAATTTCGTAAAAATGCCCAAAAACAGGACAAACATCCCGCCAACGCGAACCATGGTTCACACCGTAACTGAAAACCGACCGCGGTTTTTCGGTTCAGTTCGGTTAAAAAAACCGAAAGAAAAAAAACACGGTATTTTCGTTTTTCATGCCGTTTAACTTTTTTACTGATTGTGCACAATTATAACATAAGGTACTGCTTCGCGCTCAACTGTAAAACCTCAGCATGTAAATGTGTCAAGTTATCAAGTGACATTTTAATGTGAACTGTTTCTTTAGCGACAGTAACGTTATGTTTCCTAAGTTTAATTCAAGATTTAAAGCTTCTTATAATATGTGTGAAGGCGTTTTGCTTATGGCGTTATAATTAAGAAACTTTTCTTCTTAGTCTTCTTGAGCTACCAAAAAACTGTCATGACAGCTACGTGACATACTTAAACTTAAGTTAGGACAAAACTGTAATGATTGTTATATTATATACTTTAACTAAATTGTAACTAAGGTGGAGTGAAATAATATGTATATTGGCTGTTATCTGGGATATTTACGCTTAATTGTAGTTTCTGTAACTTGTTAAATATTTTAAACCGGTACACGTATCGACATGCAAAATACTTCTTGCACATACTACAAATGGTGGGGAACATTTTAGCACGGGCATAGCAGCTGTATTTGCCGCCCGTGTTTGAGATACAGATTACACCAAAATCATGTACCTCAAGTGTCGACAGACAGACATAGACAGACGGACGGACGGACAAACCCGAATACTAAAGTCCCCCACTTCGCTCTACGCGGCCGCGGGGGACTAATAAAATCAGTATTAGGTCGTTGGGGAGACCTGTTTTAGTACTTCGTCACTGAATAAATTTTAAAGGAGTGATGCCTTATTTAAAAAAATAGTCTTTATTTATCACCTGGGGGGGGGGGGGGTATAAATGCTATAAACCGCTGTTTATTAAAAATCACATGGCTAAAGGCATTATTGGCTGTTCTACGGTAAATTTTTAGCTAATTACAAATATTATACCACTTTGGCACAATTTTTAACAATTTTTGCCAAATCGTACGGAACAAGCCATCATCGACAGCACAACCCCCAACCCCCAACCGGAAACGGCGATGAGTCGGTTTAAAATTAATGTACGATCCGACTGTGACACTGTGAATAATAGAAAACGATTTGTTACAGCTCAACCTGACGGGGACTCCGGTCGGGACGGCAATTTAAACCGAAGGTTTAAGTTTTATCTAAAACGGGAAATGGACACTTCGGCCCAAAACCAGTTCGGTCCAATACCACTAAAACACGTCCAAACACTAAGTCCATCGTCAAGCCTTTTTTCATTCTTCTTATAGCATCGCCTTTTGAGTAGCAAAGTACGAAGTACGTGTCTGTGAGCAACATCACACCTACGTCATACGCAACCGCAGTTACCACGCTTCGGTAGCATTCGGAATTCAGTTTGTATCACCGTGACGTTGTCCTTTAACCCAAGGTCACCCCAACCTAATCAGATTGTGAAACCTTTTACATACAAGTTACAGACAAACTTTTGTTGAAAACCGTCCAGCCGACCTTGAGATATGGTGTCGAAAAGGAACAGATGTGCAAAATTTCAAAGTCTCACAGTGACCTTGACCTTTTACCCAAGGTCACTCAAAGGTAATCAGGTCACAACCCTTCTCCAAAGAAGCAACATACCAACTTTGGTTGAAATCCGTCCAATTGAATTTGAGATATCGCGTCCACAAGAAAAGCTTTACATACTTTACAATCAAGCTAAAAAAATTTTAAAATTCGCCAAATATCCAATTTTTAACGAACCGCCAAAAAAATTGGCGTGCATCAAGCTACGACCATGGCGGTGAATCTGTAAACCATCAGACCTAATGGCCTACACATATAAGAGGAATGAGGGGTAACGGACAGACAGAGCCCATTCCATAAGCACCCTCCGGGGCATAAAGCCCCGTCTGGGGGCTAAAAAACCGAACCGAACTGAGGGAATAGCGTACCGTCACACTCCTAATTAGTAGTCTACACACTGTAAATCAACACAATTTATCGGTAAGAGCATATTGTAAATCAACAAGACTTATCCACAAGGGCACATTGTAAAACAAGTCATCTGTAAAGATGCGGTATAGAATGACTTGCGTTAGTATAACCAGTATTTGCGTATTACTACACGTATGTGTATATTACCACACATCTGCCAGGTGTTTATGTCCAACAACCAAGCTCTACTGTGGTTCGGCCTGTTGTGTATAACACCTTTTTACTCCGCAGATCCACTGGGGATTCCGCGTAAACAGTACTCAAAAACAGAGGAACTACTTTTCAAAATATATATTAGCACTGTGTTTATACATAACAGATAGATTTCCTCAGAGGCCGGCTGTTTTATAACAACGGTCTGCCAGGGAACTATGACTTTACATGGAATGGACCTCCATGAGCCACCACGTTTGGTGTAGTTAGTAGCATGGTACATACCTCGTATACGTTGAGCCGACTCCTCCTCGTCATCGAAGGGTTCCATGCAGCACAGGCCGTAACACAGGAGACTGACGACCAACGTGGGGATGCCGAACACGACACAAGCCAGCCACGGCGATTCATAGTACAGACCCTGTAACACGCACAAAAATGACACGGGCGGTAACACAGGGTGATGTCCACCAGCGTGGGAATGCCGAACACGACACAAGCCAGCCACGGCGATTCATAGTACAGACCCTATAACACACACAAAAATAAGGTCATTGGCTGTAATACAGGATGAAGGGATGGCTTTTTTTGTTTCTCCTTTTTTTCCCTTATTTTTTCTTTCTTTTCTTTCTTTTTTAACACTAAACTTTATTTTTTGTTTCATTTACTTTTTAAATATTTTATTTTCCCACCGCTGTAGCCTATTTCTTAATTAAACGATTTCCAGGTCAACCTTTTTTCATTTCATTTTTTCAAGACTTTAAATTTTACTATGTAGAATGATAGTCTTTCTTAACTTGCATGCTGATTTTCTGCTAGGAATAACAACTTACATTTTAGCCAAAAAAAATCGCTAGCTTAAGCATAATTAAACACAACATGACAAACACATGTGATGCGGATTTTCCACGCGTTTTTTATGAAACAAATTTTACGCTTTCATTTCAGCTTCAAAGACACAGTCACGAAATTTAGTACGCATACTGGGAGAAAAAAGATAACACAGTAAATTCAACAAAACCGGAAGAAACTTACGAATATTAAAGATTTAAGGTCGTATATGAGTCTTTTCACTCTCTGTATGAAGCCAGTTCCTCCAAGGGCCTGAAATAGAACGAATAAAATCACTCTAAAATACGTATAAAATACTCTAATATGTATGTGATAAAACTCTAAGGAACCCTTTTATCAACTAAAGATTTAAATATAAAAATTATTTGCAAAAAAATTATAAATAAATGATTATAACGTTACTTCATGTTATAAGAAGAGGTCCATTTCTTGGGTTGTAATAAGAGGGTTTTTCAGATTTCTTAAACTTGTATATTTCCTCTAATTTTCATGAGAAATTCGCATGTAGCATTATCTCTCTCAAACCTCTATTTCCCCTTTTTCAACGCTGTCTAAGAATTCTGCCAACTGATTGGCGCTAATGTCGTCTGCTGCAAATGGTGGCAAGTAAAACTGGTGAGTCTCGGGGTCAAGGACAACCAGACTAGGTGCCTGTAACTCGAGCATGGTCACTTGTTCCATGATGCCAGTCTCGCCCATCCACATAAACTGATACAATCTGTCAATCAGTGAATCGGGTTCTATGCTAAAAAGACTAAAAATGCTGAACTTTGAACGATAAATTATTAACACTTACCTGTTAGCCCTTAAACAATGCGGGTTTGCAAAAAAAAAATTTCGAGCGCTTTCAAAGTACCAGTACCATTTTTCCTTAAATCTTCTATTTCCATGTAACTTACAAAAATATGAGCGCTTATTTTAAGATAAATCTGTCACTGGAAAATCTACTTGCGGCATTTTTATGCCTGCCCATTCTCATTTTTCCTTCATTTTTTTCACTAGCGGCCAGCCATTGTTTTTCCAGGCATTTTTCTTCAGACGCGAACGGGTCACTTCTTTTTTTTTTTCATTTGCAATTTTAGCCACACCGATGGGGGATTAGAAACACCGTTATTTTTTTCCTGGACAATAGTGCATGTGTGCTTACCTGTTGTACTTCTCTCTAAATTGTTGCGCGAACAGTCGCACAGTTTCTTTATATCTGTCAACAGATATTCAGATAGTGGAAATCGTGGAAATAAAAGAAAAACATATAAATGAATGACACCAAAACAGCCAAGAAATCTCCAGCATTGAAATAGAAGCTACAATATAGAGACATCCATAAACTGCATACGAACAATTATGCGACTTTTTTTTTACGCTGCCTTGATCAACCTGTCTCAAAACTGTGACACCAAGCACCCACTACCTCCTCCACCTACGCAAGCGTTACCGAAATATGGCACCCCCTTTAAGTGTCTATTTCTAGCTAGAAATATCAAAGCTGAACACGAATTTGACTTCGGGTTTTTGAGTTTTAGATTTCTGGATTTTTAGTGGCATTCCTTCGGTTTGCTTGCGCTCCAGAGGTTCTAAGTGTACTACAATCAATTCACATTTAAAAGAAAGCCCTGTCTGACACCTAGAGGTTCACACAATATAAGATGGATGCAAACAAACAGGCGAATACCAAATGCGGATCACAACTGGCTCGGTAATCTTGAAACAGTTGTCCGAAATCACAACCTTCGATTAGTCCAACAGATAAGAGCAAGAGGTTTTAAATAGTTTTAAAATATTTTCAAAATAACTTATCCTGAGGGGGCTTGATTTTTTTCTATCAAGAAAGAAAAGTAAAGTTTGATAAAAACAAAGTGAAAGTATTTGGTTCAGTGGCCTAAAGTCTCATCCAGAAAGGATTTGACGTGAAACATCCGCAGCCAGTCCGGCTGCTAATAATAGAACACCCGTAAAATCCAATTTAAATTGTCAATCCACCAAATCTAATTTTCTGTCAGCCATCGATGCTGCCACCCATACGGACCGGTGGCCCGACTGAAAACTCTTTAATTTATAGCTGTCGCTGTTTTCAAACACTGAAATAGCCGCCCGAGGGCGCACACTGCTCAAGTATTACGTGTAATGTATCCCCTGCAGGAAACGGTCATTTGCTAAGCGGTTACTTGCTCATCGGTCGATTAATCACCAATAATAATAATAATAATAATAATAATAATAATAATAATAATAATAATAATAATAATAATAATAATAATAATAATAATAATAACAATAATAATAATAATAATAACAATAATAAATACTTTTTTAATATATTTCATGAAGACACTACATATTTTAAGAAATCCTCCTCTGCTAATCTACCACACCCCACCCATTCCCCCCATAAAAAAAAGCTTTGAGATCTACATATGTTTTACACATGTTTAATAAATTGTCTTACAGAACGAGAGGTAAACAGATTTACTTATCATTGAGCAAAGGAACGGTTTCCATCTTTTCGTTATCAAACGATTGATAAACAGCTAATCGTTGGATGAAATGACATGCACCAGAATTATCCAATCCAATCAAACTGTGTAAGATTTATCGTTCAAAATATTCTACAAGAACTGCAAAAAAACGACGCAACCTTCCGCTGAAATCTTGTTTTTCAATAGTCTCATATGGACGACGTTAGTTTTTTTTCCGAAACAGAACAGTTTTCAAAGACCTTGAACGTCCATAAAATGTATGTGCTCACGGGTGAGCTAGGAGCTGAATGGGTGACGTTCACGAATTTGGTTGGTGAGGTGAGGTGGGGGGGGGGGGGGGAGAGATCTGTCACTTGCTCCTGGGAAGGTGGTGGACAGCCGGAAACACTTCTTTATGTCCCATTGTACACGAAAAAATGTCTTCGCTTCGGCTGCGCAGAACGGGCAAAATTTCACGAACTCGGCACTTTCCCGCATCGCAGGTGGGGCAGATTCTTTCGTTCTCAAAAAAAAAAAAAAAAAAAAAAAAAAAAAAACCAGGGTATCTGAACACACTGCAAACGCTGGTTTATATATATCACAAAAAAAAACACAAACACACAAAGAAACAAACAAACATTTTTTTCTTTTTTAGATAAAAAAAATGTCACATCAATTTATATTTATCATAACTCAACAATATATCTTTCGTTAGAGTTACGAAATTAAACAGATTTGTCCCCATTATTTATCATCAACTTTTTTAACACACAAACTTTTAACATCAGACTGCACTCAATACGATTTTTGATCGGCCGATGACTTTTTTCCAGTGAGGATTTTTTTTCATGCACTGCTTCAGGCCGATTTTATTTGAAATCACCTTTGGCTGCCAATTAAAGGATTTGGGTTGTTTTCATGTTATTTTTCCCCTCCTGGTTACATAGGAAATCAGATACTGTCTTTTCCCTGGGGGGAACGTACCCTAACCGTTTATACAGTCTAACCTCACTGTTGAATATTCTAATACTGACGAAATAATTTCACCAAAACTTCTTACTTTCTGATATAAAAAAGGAAGTTTCTGATGCTTTTGGCTTCTGCAGACATTTATCGACCGCTTATCAAGGTAGTGGTGGGGGGGGGGGGGGGGGTTGGATGGGGGGAGGGGCGGCGTGGGGGGGTGTAGGAAGGGATGTACAAACTACATTTAACAAAATTCAGCAAAGCTTCGTCGTTCTCTTTGAAAAGTTAACCATTTGAGAATCATTCTTTAAAATCCTATGAGACCAGTTGAAACAAAACAAGACAAACATACAATAGTAGAATGTGTGTGTTCGAAACGTTTTCAAAATTTCCAATATGTTTTACTGTTTAACGTTTTTAAAAATCTGCACTTTCATGGGCTTTTGTGGTTTTACACTACAATACAGAATATTTTTTCTTTTTGCTTAACATTTGTCAGACAAAAGGCCAAAAGAATGCACAGGAGCAAACGGTATAAATAAAAAACATACACAACAGAAGAAAACACTGAATCAAAAAGAACACACTGAGATCTTTGTGGAGATCCATTCTAATGCAACATTTTGAGAGAAGCTTACTAATTATGGTACTTAATTTCAACGGAAATGTTTTATTTGATGCTGAATTTTATACGCCTGTCATCTAATTCTTATTGATTGCGCCAAAGGTTTCTTAATTTATAGAAGTCAGATTGAGATATCTCTCATTCAGTCCTAGATATAATTGATTAAAATTTAGATACCTCTAACCGAATTATATTTAATCAGTAACAAACTACGAAGTGAAAAGAATGGATACATTTTAAGGCAACTCTAAAAGAACTTCTGATATTTAATATTCATTAAGACACATCTCTAATTACTTAGTGATCCAAATAAAGCGTTATGACATATTTTATCTAAACCTAAAACTTTGCTGAGCTTTTAGTATCGAATTGATAGCATACAAAAAATTAACACTCGAATATGTTAGACGGAGTATTAAAAAAAAAACAACTGAGGTAATTAAACATTTTTTGTTTCGCGGGGGGAGGGGGGGAAGGGTGGTTCTCTCAACATCTCCCACCCCTAGCCCCACCATCAAAAACAATAAACTTGTCACTGCAAATATGGGCTAAAGTGGTACGTGAAAACAAGAAAACGGTGGTTTTTTAAAAAAAACCACTAGGCCGTAACGGTGCTCTTCAGCGCTTGTACAGAGAGCCGAGCCGAGCAAAGGCTTAGGCCAACGGAATTAGCATGCATACCGAATACCAACTGAAACCTTAATTGCGGCAGTTGAACAGAACTACAAGCACAATTGCTGTATCTCTCATTGTAACCTCAACTTCCAGTCAGAGTTTTGAATACGTCACAATACCAGAATGTTGTAATTCATTTTTTTTTTAAAAACGAAGAGAGCTGCGCATCGTATTACAAGCCTATTGATAAATGGTGAATCTGCATCTTGAAGAAAGGTTCTGAAGTATGTCTGAGATGCGGACTTCGTATTTCTGAATAAATCTTCACAAATATGGGCAAACTTTTCACGGCCAACTTAGAAATCACTTTCTTATATTTATTGGTGGTGACTTTAAGTTCCAATGTTGAAGAAGCATCCAGTACCAAGTGTTCTTATTCATTTGTCATAAACGAAATGGATCCAAGCAACTGCCCCTGCCTTCTCGACCAGGGTGACAGTATAGCGGCAAAAACCTGGATACCACCTAAAGAATCGTCCGGAGCTCCGGATGCAGACGGAATCCAATCCGACGACAAGAGTAACTCGATCACCACGGAAAACTTCGTGTCCCACGAGCAGGCACGAGAGATGCGCGAGAAGATCGAAGAGCTTCAAAAGAAATACGATTCGCTGTACGTGAAGACTAAGGACCTAGAAATCAAGATGTACAAAGAAAGCGTGCACAATCTGGAGCTTCACAGCGCGATGGATAAACAAGAACAGACACTGGAGGATTATCGCTTTATTACAGAAAGGATAAAGAAGGGCTTGGACAAGACAGCGTGGGATATTGATAAACATAAGCTGCAAATGCGGACTCAGATGGATCTTCTGGAGAGGAGTGTGGATTCGAACACGGATACTCTAGAAAAACACAATGAATATTTAATGAGTTTAGAGCGCCCGAAAACGGATACAGCAGCGGGTGACAGACGGCTGGATGATCCAGTGATAGACAGAACGTTTGATAAAAGCAGGCAGAAGAACATTCCAGTGAAAAGCGCACCAGAAGAGACGTGTGATGGCATTTCCAAAAATGCGACCAAATACAAAGGTCTGTATTTTTTTGTTATTTCCCAATGTTAACCAACGTAAATAAAGAACAGGCAGGGATTTGTCTGAAGGATGTACGGTTGTCAGGGGTTGGGTGGACAGAGTGCCCTGGCTACTTCTTGTAGCTGCCTTAACGCCTTTTCAAAATCGCCCTTTTGCAAAAGGTTACTACCCCTTCTCCACCTCAACCCTCCATTATTATTATCATTATTATTATTATTATTATTTGCTCGGTGAAGCCATTCGATTGATCAATCAGCTTTTTACATCGCTGCAAAATGGAATCAAGTTTGAAAAAAAATCCAAAATAATAATGTTTAAATCTACTCTTTTTACGTCCTCGCTTTTTCATGTGCTCTTTGTTGAAGAATCACTTTGCAGCTGGGACATTTCGACACTTAAATCATTTGGACGAAAGAAACTAACCCACGAAACCCTTCACCACGCCGCCCCCCCCCCCCCCGCCCAACCCTCACCTCCTTCCACACCCAGAAAGCTCCTACACACATATATTATTAAATGGCAGCGCACAGAATGCCATATGATGACTTAATTAGATAAGCGATCAGATTTCTTCCCCTGAATCACTCTCTAGTGCAATTTCCTCTTTTTTCTCTTTTTTCACCCTCCTTTGTTTTCTTTTTTTTCAACCCTTTCTGTCTTGCTCCTGATGTGTATGTCTTTCGTCTTGCGTACGTTTAATCATTCTGCTTTCTTTACTGCTTGCTCTGCTCATCAGTCAATCATTCAACCAGTCAATCACTTAATCAACTGCCCCATCACCGTTTTGCCCTATCACTATCACTGAGTCGTGTGGAGGGAGAGATGTGGGCGTGGGTGGGGAAGATATGGTACCAACAATGCAATACGTTTGATGGCGGATGGGAAGCTACTTTAACAAACATAAAAAGACGGTGCTCCCTGCCCACCTCCACCCTCCCCCATCTCCGCCCTCTACCAACACCATCCTCATAAATACACATGGTTCACATTCAAACAAAATTTTACTGTAACATCACACACGCAAAAATCAATGTTTTAATATATCTGTTAGAAAACCCTTGTTTAGTTTCTTTTAAATACCAAGTTTTAAATAACCACAAACAGGTCTAGATTTCAAAACCTCGGTGATGTATCGGCACAAAACTATCATTTTTCAAGACAAATCAAGTGATGTCAATTATTTTTGCCGTGCAAAAGTTCAAGATTAAGCTACGTGCGCTTGCTGCAAACGAACAATAAATCTATATGTTTGGCGACAACACTGAATGTATTTATTGCAACTAAATACCATAAAACTCACGCAAATAAAGGCGTAAAACTTATGGCGGAAAAACAATGAGAGGAAAAAAGTTCAAGATTCCTTTAACTGCTTGGTATGACATTCAGGTTTGAAGGCTTTGCAGTGGAAAATCAAACCGCCAGACTTCAGGCGGAACCTGTGCATCGCACAGCTGCCAGCAATGCCAAGTATTATAAGTATTATAAGCAGTATTTGATTTTCTACTGTACTTTTGCAACTTGAATAATTCCACAAATTTGGACACCTGCAAGTTTGTTTGTTTTTTTTTTTCTATGCTTTACTGCTTTACTAGTTGGAAACAAGTTCGAATACGACGACAGCTGTATAGCACTATCGCATTTAATTTTATACTGCAAATCCATAATATGTAAGGTGAGATTTTGCAAACGGTTTACGTTTGAGGGTTGTTAGAGGGTCGTATGGTTAACTACAAGGAATGACTGGGCGTACTTAAAGGAAATCACATATGGCGGGAAATAAGAAATCTCTGTCATTCATCTGTCGTTTCTAGTTCGGCTCATCCATCAATTATCTGAAATACCTTTTCCCAAAAAAAAAAGGACAAAATAATTTACCAGTTTATGCATCATATTATATCAATCAACAAAAACATATCTGCGAGTCTGTCGTAAAATGAACAGCAATACTAAAAAAATGTCGAAGTTTTGCAGTGGCTGCCTGAATGAAAAATATTTTTACCGATAACTAGCGAAAATAGCTGGAAAACGTTATCTTTGGTTAAGAGCAGCACCGTTCTTATATTAAGCCTACACAATCTCACGATCACTATGAATAACGGCGGAAAGTCTGCGCTTAAATCTCAAACCTATTATTTTTGCGATTGGAAATCAAATGCAGCAGTTTACAGGATAAGGAACCACCCATTTGATCCCCCGCCTCCCCCCCCCCCCCCCCCCATCTGTAGTGGTGGGAGCTTCAGAGCTCAGTGACTGCGCGTACATTTGTTGTGGTATATCTGCTCACAAAGAAACGCAGAAATACACAGCCACGGATGTGCCTCTCTAAAAAAATGCACGCTGAAAGGGAAACACTTTCTGTTTCAAGGCTTATTATGGAAAACCAAAATGAAACACAAGAAGGAGGCGGGGGGGGGGGGGGGGGGGAGGGCTGCCCCTGATTTGCCGGACATTTACTGCCCCAAAAAATCACAGACTGGGACCCTGCAGGAAAATGGTGCACCCTTCGCTTATCCATCACTTTATCACGTGCGGCCCTCTGACCACACAATCAAATTATGTTACATTGCTTAAATAAGGTTTTCAATTAAAGAAACTACTTCCCTGCATAACGTATAGTTTGAAAACAAAAAAACGGTGAAATTATTTTGTTTATGGAAAGGCTGTTTTCTCATATAACGGGCAACTGAATTCCGTGACAGCTCCGCAGTATTAACTTAGCACGGAAGCACAACTTTTCTGCATTATCAAATTGCTTTTTAGTTCATTTTTATTACAATTTTATTTATTTAGTTATTAGTTTTTGTTGATTTTTTGTTGTTCCTTTTTTTTGTTATATTTGTGAATAACCGGCCCCCTAAACAGCGTTTCTACTACATTGTTTTAGTTTTGCTGCCCCAATAAGGGTACAACCAATTCCTATTCTTTTGACAATTTCATATAAACCAAAAAGATGGAACAAAGAAACTGCATGTAGCATATCGTGAAAGTGTGTGCACAGAACTTGAAGCAGTCCACTCGGTTAGTTCAAGCTCACTTTGAGTAGTAAATGGTCTTGGCATTGCTTCATCAAATGGTCGGCCACCATGGCACAGAGCTTAAGGCTGGTTTTAAGTAAAACTGCCGCGTGCTATATGTTTGCACTTGCAGTAATAAACTAGACGGAATTTCGCTACACGTAGCGAAATAGTACCCACTTGCAAGGGCAGAGACACAACATATTTGGTCAAAGACACATTTTTCAGTGTTTCAAAATAATTCTCAGCTTCCGGATTATTATCTTGAACGAGGCCATCGAAGTGAATATAATGTAACCTCATTTGGGCACAAAAAATCAAATTCAGTTTTCTAACCGTTTTTGAGATACTGATCCACTTGCAGTTTTTGACCTTGACCATGATGGAGGAGGTCAAGATCACGGAGGTACCTCTAATGTCACGTTGTTTAGGCCCAAAGGGTCGAAAGTGAACTCAAAATCGCTCTATCTCTAACCTTTTTCAAGATAATATTCAACTTCCGGTTTTTGACCTTGACCGTGACCCAGAAGGTCAAGGTCACCGAGGTACCTCTTATGTAACGTTGTTTAGGCCCAAAGGGTCGAAAATGAGCTCAAAATCGCTCTATCTCCAACAGTTTTCGAGATAATAGTCAACTTCCGGTTTTTGACCTTGACCGTGACCCAGAAGGTCAAGGTCATCGAGGTACCTCTTATGTAACGTTGTTTAGGCCCATAGGGTCGAAAATGAGCTCAATATCGCTCTATCTCTAACCGTTTTCGAGATAATAGTCAACTTCCGGTTTTTGACCTTGACCGTGACCCAGAAGGTCAAGGTCACCGAGGCACCTCTTATGTAACGTTGCTTAGGCCAAAAGGGTCGAAAGTGAGCTCAAAATCGCTCTATCTCTAACCGTTTTCGAGATAATAGTCAACTTCCGGTTTTTGACCTTGACCGTGACCAAGAAGGTCAATGTCACCTCTGAGGTGCAAGGTCAAAAAATTTTACGGATTTGACGACAACTCATTACTCTCTATGTCTCTGCCACATGCCGTCTTTTTACGACAAACCCTGTAGGAGGAGTTTTCTGGAAACCACTTTGAGGTCAGAAAACTTTGACCTCAATTTGACCTTGACCTTCAAGGTCAAGGTCAAAAACATTTGCGGATTTGACGACATCTCGTCACCCTCTATCACTGTGCCAAATTTCATCGTCCTACGTCAAATAGCGTAGGAGGAGTTTTCTGGAAACCTCCGTGACGGAAAAAAAGAGAAAAAAAAGGAAGGGCAGAAATTTCGAGAAAAACTACAGACTTATTCCCATTTGCAAACGAAGTTTGCAAGTGGGAATGAAAAAAAAAACATTACTTTCTCGTGGTTTCCATGCAGATAATATAAATCGTCCGGAGTTTTTTTTTTCAAATCCCGACTCAATCAAGTTTGAATCCCGATCCCTTTTCCCAATTTTCAAGTATTTTTTTCTCACATGTGGTCATCCGAGAATCGTTAGCGTCACGTGAATCAGACAAGGATGCCGCGAGAAGCTTTGTACCGCGGGATATACCGCGGCATAACCTGGCTACACCTCGGTATATGCAGCTAATTTATGTACACTGAAAATACCCAGTAAATACAACAATAAGGTTTTCGTGTTTAGTATTTACCTGAATACCTCAACTAGTCTAAAAAATAAAAACAAAAAAAAAAAAAAACAAAAAAAACAAACAAACAAGTTATCAGTGAAATTGATGAATATCCCCCGCCACGAACTATGGTCGAATCGAAAAATAATGCGACGTTGCACAACTTCAATTTTTTTATTTTTACTGTAGCAACAATCAAAAGCCAGGGTTGAATAGCGGCTGAGATATCACGTGCACAAATTTGTGCTACCAATGTCGCCAGACAGACAGACGGATGGACAGACGGACGGACCCGAATATTATAGTCCCCCGCTCCGCGCGGCGGCGGGGGACTAAAAAGAAGAGGAAAAGCCTAAGTTATTCAACTTAATACAGGATTAGTATCTTGTATATATGGTGTCTGAGTTCGAGTGCTGTTTGTATTTCGAGAATTTAACAAATTAAAACTGAAAATAATATAAATACAGAAAAATACAAGTATTTCGAAGTAAAATACTGTGTAAAGTACTGTGGCGTATGTACCGCGGAAAACCATAATAGCGTGTATGTTAAGGTACTGTGGCGTATGTACCGCGGTATACCATAGTACTGGTAAACTTTGACACTCCTAACGTTCAACTCCTCGGCAGGAACAGTTTTAATTTTTTATATCAAGGTAACATCGGCAAACTAAGTACATCTCGGAGCTTCATGAATTTTTACCACCATCTTTTAAAGAGGGAGAGTGGAGGAAATAGGATAGGGGGGGGGGGGGGGGGTAGCAGTATTTACTGCTGTATATTTTAGTGAATGCGTGGTCAATACTGAGCGAAAGATGTACTATCGAATACTGAGAACTGTAACTAATTTCAGAACAAGAGCTCGAAAAATTACGTCATGGGTTATCAATAAAAAAAAAAAAAACAACTGAAAAAAAAACTGAAAAAAAACTTGACAGAGTATATGAAACCAAACGGCTTTTAACAATTTTATTGCCGGCTAAAAGAATCCCATCTACAGAAATAACCTTTATTGGAAGACTAATGCACGCAACAGTCCGCCAGAGTTAAACAGTTTACGGAGACGTGCACAAAGCAAACACTTCATTGCATTTATGCCACAAAAAAAAAACGGGTAAAAACGTCAATTTGAAAGGAATAAATGCTTCATAAAGTGTGTTATAAAGACCCTGGATGCATAGAACCTTCAGCAGCTAAGCAAGTGATGTGATTACAACGTCATCATTTGACATATGAAAGATGTTTTTTTAGATTTGTGTGTGTGAGTCATCCAAAAACTGGTGCAACAATTATTGTAGACTTCATGTAATTTACTTGCGAAATCATTAAAAAACTCAGCTCAATACAAATAAATTAAACAAACAAACAAAACAAAACACAATTAAAAAAAAAGATTCCTGGGTAATAAGGAAGAAAATACTTGTAACGAAATCATTTCGTCTCGACAAAAAAAAATGATTAAGATGAAAATTTACGTTAAAAAACCAGGAATGTAGAAGATGTTCTATAATTCCAGCCTGCTGAAGCAAAAATAATAACTTCATTCCTGAACGTTTTTCATTCGATTTTATAAACAAATACATGTATAGGTATGACGTGTACAGACTGATAAATGCATGATTCCCCCTCCCCCCTCCCCCCAATCACCGAGGGGAGAGATTCAAGCCCGGAAGAGATAGTTTGGAACCCATTTTATATTACTATGTCAATATATGTTACAGGGAATCTGTGTAATTAGGGATTTCATGAAATCCCTAGGGAATTCGTGTAATGAATAAGCTCATATTGATCATAAACCTATTTTGAAAAATTATCCATTCAGGAAGGCTGTTTAGTGGTTCTTCAAAACTATGTATCCCTTTTCACATCGAAAGGAATTGGAATTTATAACATTATCATCCAAAATAACAGACGTTGGCGTGAAATGTGCCATAAGTTACATAGGACAAAAATATCGCTGAATTCAGGTACTGAAGTATCTCATGAATGATAGTTTGGCAACCGAGTGCTTTGAGTATATCAATTCAAAATCTACTATTAAAGGGAAATTCGGGTATCTCTGCGCCATCTAGCGACCGAAATGCGCATTACATTGAATATCGATGAGTTTGAATCCATGTTTACACAGTATAAATAACTACTAAATTCGTCTAGATCGAAAAATTCTTTTCAAAGACAAATAGGGTCGTGTCCAGAAATGGTCTGTATTGATATTTTGTTCCTAGAAGGGCCTGTGTTGATATTTTGTCCATTAAAATCATACTATACTGTTTTTCACCATTTATCCATCGAGTCAATGGGATTTTGTCAAAACGATTGCATTATTCTCTTATTGACACGGTGACATATATTTTTTATGTGCTTAAAACATTTCGTATGACGTGTTCTTCAAACAGGGAAAAAAAATGGGGCAATTGTCAATTGTGATTATGTGTGAATTTTGCATTTAGATTGAAATTTCTTGGCTTTCCCAATGGTTTCTATAGTAAAAGTACGCGACCTTTCAGTGTCTTTATTTCTCTTACAATATCGGTGACCCCCCTTTTTCTTTTCAATTTTTGAATACATACCCTCCAAGCATTAAAATGAGAAAGTATGAAGGAAATGTCATTTGTAAGTGAGATACCCGCATTTCCCTTTAATTTCGGTAAAATACTACATTGCAGACATGAAAATTCTCAATAAAAACATCGAGATCGATTGAACAAGTTATTACACGAATCCACTAGGGATTTCATGAAATCCCTAATTTCACAGATTCCCTGTAACATATATAGCCCAAAAACGTATATCTGCATGTATTTGCATATAACTAGAACGGCCAATATACACTAGCATCAGAGTGCACATATGTACTGTACATATCTGCTTTGTGAATAAGCTTAAGCGAACTACAGAGTGAGGTTGCTTTTCTTTAAGAACTCACACCTTGGGGGCGTGTGTGCGTGTGGCTGGCTTTTAGATTGTGAAGAGCTCTACGAGCGAGGGCACAAGGAAAGCGGGGTCTACTACATCACTCCACGGTACACACCCTGCCCAATTCCAGTCTACTGTGATATGCAGACCGAGGGAGGGGGCTGGCTCGTCTTCCAGCGACGACAGGACGGCAGCCAAAACTTTACCAGGTACCGTACGCACCATGAAAAATACAAACCCACCCGTCTCAGAGAAAAAAAAAACGAACCGAAAACCTAAGTTAAGTCTTGTCAATTGAACCGACATTTTTAGTTCGGTTATTCGTTTTAACACCTCAGTGTTCGTTTCTCAATCAAACAACTGATAGGTACTTTTAGTGTAAATTAAAACGTCACAATTATCGCAAAGAAACTTGTGTGGTTGTAAACCGAAGCACTTCATATTTCTTATAGATTTGTTTTATGTTTAAGTGAACAACGTCATTTTCACATCGAATAAAAGAATCAAACCGAGTGTTCTGTATCATCGAGACATCACTTGGAAATGCCATTCGGGAGGTTGAATACATATTCTAAGAGAGCAAAGGGAAAGCAATGCACAAACTCTCCTGAAGAAATTGTGAAACATTTAAACGCTGTTCTGTTGACAGGAACTGGACAGATTACCGGCGCGGTTTCGGCGACCTGAACGGCGAGTTCTGGCTTGGTAACGACAACATCTTTCTGCTTACCAACCAGGCATCGTACAAGCTCCGCATCGACGTGTGGGACTTCAACGCGACGCACCGCTACGCGCAGTACTTGTACTTCACCGTAGGCGGCGAGCGCGACAAGTACCGCCTGATGGTACTCAACCACACGGGTAACATGCGCGACGGGCTCGATTACCACAACGGCATGCTGTTCAGCACGCCCGACGAGGATAATGACAGCTGGGGCACGCACCACTGCGCCAGAGAGTGGGGCGGTGGCTGGTGGTTCAACAAATGCTGGTTTGTTATGCTCAACGGCTGGTACTTTCATAGCCCCAATGCTAAGTATAAAGGTATAGCCTGGAACCAATGGAAGAGAGAACAACTACAGAGATCAGAAATGAAGATTAAGTCTTCAGATTACATGTGATATTCTGCATGCTCCGACTCCCCACCTATACATTTCTGGTTTTGCACTGCAAAAAAAAAAAAAAAAAAGAAAAGATGTTCTAAAATTATGACCATCATGTCGCGGAAAAACCACAATGTTTTGAAGGCTGTGTATGTTTAATTTTGGTTACCTGGTGTTTTACTGGCAGAAGCCACCGGATAAAATGCGTCACCAGATAGCAGATAAACGGGTACAAAACGTGGATTATAAAGTTAAAAAAAAACAGCCACTTCGTAAGATAAAACAAACAGAGCAAATGCTTCAGATCAGTTACAAGTGATCAAAGGGATTCCTTGTTATCTTTGTTGTTCCTCCTTTTTTTGCGAGCAAGAAAAAAGTGACACGTTTTGACTTCAGTTTACATCATTATTATCAAAGGAAATGATATTCCAAGCACAAGCTCTGAAGCAGGCGACATGACATTAAAATAATACTTCCCATCGGAAAAAGATATAGCTAGATTTATCAGAATCTCGGAAAAAAACCGAATGAAGGATTGATGTCCGAATAAACTGGGAGTATTAAATATTGGTCGATTCGGGTTGGTTGTAAAGCTCTCTATCTTGAGCCGTGCCCCCCCCCCCCCCCTCCCTCCCTTTGGAACCCTCCTCCTGTATAGAGCCGTGTCTACACACAACAAGTGATCCGAATCAACTGGGGCTTTGTCCTGCCTTATGTTTTTAGGCTCACTAATCACACCCCCCCCCCCCCCTCTCAAAAACGACAATCGGGTTATGTGATACAAGATCTGATAACTTCCACTGAGTCGTGTGACTGACAAGGGACCTGTTTTAAAAACTGAGCTTAAAATGTCAAGGGACATGTTTTGAGAACTGAGCTTAGAGTGTGTAATGATACCTCTGGTTGGGTCAGTCCAAGGTACGGGAAAATGATATTGGCTCGCCTTCATGGAATATATAACTAATCTTTACTTGTCCTTCTGTATACAAGAACCATATATATATTCTATGTAAGTCTGTATTTATTTATATCTTTTGACGATCCTTGAGTACAAAGGAGATACACTTTAGTTTGCAAATGTTTCTTTTCTTATTTATTTACTTTGTCATTTTCAAGAAAAGTTAAGTACAAGTTGGAACACGCAAGGCAAGATGTAAACAAGCTATAAAAAACCTTAGCCTATTCGTATTCGCCTGAAAATATCACGCAATCACGAAGCCGTGAAAGGACTCACCGGGGCTACTCATAACCCGTAGCAAACTTTATTTATGATACAAGTGGCGTTACCAATGCCAACACATTCTTATCAGCCATTTTGGGTGACCCGCAGCTGTGGCACACATTACCTTCCAGCCTGACTGGGTTAACCTTCAGCTGTAGTAATCCTTACCTGTCAGGCAGACGGAGTTACCCTTCAACTGTGGCACCGCTTACATGTCAGCTAAGAGGTTTATCCATCAGCTGTCGTGTCCCTTACCTGTCAGCCGCACGGGGTTACCCTTCATCTGTGGCACCCCTTTCCTGTGTGCCAAACACGATTACCCAACAGCTGTGGCACTGCTTACCTTTCTACCAGACGGGGTTACCCATCAGCTATGACACCCCTTATCTCTCCACCAGACGGGGTTACCCACCAGCTGTGGCACCCCTTACCTTTCCACCAGACGGAGTTACCCATCAGCTGTGGCACCCCTTACCTTTCCAACAGACGGGGTTACCCATCAGCGGTGGCACCCCTTATCTTTCCAACAGACGGGGTTACCCATCAGCGGTGGCACCCCTTATCTTTCCAACAGACGGGGTTACCCATCAGCTGTGGCATCCTTCACCATGCGGGGTTACCGTTCAGTTTTGTCCGGTGGCATTCGCGAAGACAAAAAAACCGCTTGGAAAATCGGCGCCGAGATGCAACGGCGCAATTTGCAGTGTAAAACTAATTAAAGGGAAACACTGGTCTCATCATTTACCAGGTTTTCTTGAACTAAATCTGGTTGTATTCAATGCACGGTATATAACATTGCCCCTGCAGATGTGTGTGTTCGCCGTGTACTCCTCAGATGTTATTTTATGTAATTAATATTCGAAAAAACTCTTCGTGCGCTTCGTAAAATAAACAACAAAATAGAACAGCGATATCGCAATAAATTCATCGTCATTTCCGCAGGTGTGATATAGACTTCAAAATGTAGCTATCCCTTCCCCCTACTTCCGCCCCCTCCCCCGCTCATCATTGGAAAAAATCTAAAATATTTAAAAGCACTTAACGATATATAAGACACAGTTTATATACCGTTTTTCGTTCAAATACACCTTTCCTTGCCTTATAGGCTGTTGCATCTTTTATGGCAATTTCTGTCAGGCATTTGGACATTGGGCGATTTTTTTCACCACGTTTTCAGTAAACACGCTGGATGTTTATAGCCATAAAAAAACCGATAAATATTAATCAGATATCTATATTCTGCCGGATGTTATACTGCATCTAGTAAAGACCTAATCCCAGAGACAAGAAATTGAAACAAAGATGGCATTTAAGGCCCAAAAGTTTTATTGTAAAAAAAAGGTGCGCCCTATATATATATACATATATACATATATATATATATATATATATATATATATATATATATATATATATATATATGCCGCTGCGCCTCATATGCAGTTTCGCTTTCAAAAATGCCGATTTTCGCAAGCCTATGCCTTACATGCGGGGCGCATTATATACCTTTTTTTACTGACAATTGCTTTATTTACGTTTTTTTATTTACAATATAATTATTTATAACAACTGTTTTTAAAAACTACGATTTTGAATTATTCGAAGCTGTTTAACACTTACTGTATGAATTATTATGTTATTATGTAATCGCGATTTTATGTGATTTCATACTAGCCTAACCAGTTTTTTCTATTTATTCGTCTGTGAAAATTAGTTATCAAACCTGTATTACAATGGCACAACAAAATAAATACATGTATATGCCGCTTTCAACTTACTTTCTACTCTCTTTGCAACAACGGGCAAGCAGGTTAAAAACGGAATACTATTATCATTAATCAAGATATAGTCGGTTGCCTGAAATTAACGTACAATTTAAAATGTTCAAAAAGTATACTTCGGGAAAGGCAACACAAAAGCCAGATATTTCCTTTAACTGTGTTTATATGAATTTTGGTTTCTTTTTTGCGTCCAGTAAATTTTAGGTCTTCGCACAACAAAGCGCTTAGTGTTCACTTTTTAAATGCAGATACTGTATAATATGACAGACGTAATATGTCATAAAATGTCATATGCGAGTTAAAAGAGCATATGGGAGGGGCCAAGAATGTTTGTTGAGGATGCTTCTGAACATTCTATATCCAGTACATTTTTTGGTGGGGGGGGGGGGGGAGTACGGGTCGGGGGAGGGGGCTAGGGAAGGCTGGGGTTACTTTACCCATAAATTAATATCATGTGCTACACAGAGACAGCACTCACCCAATGTAGCGCCGAGTATACTCAATCCTCCCCCCCCCCCCCCCACCCCCGCCACCTGCAATTTTTAGAACCAGCACCGGATAAATTGCAAGAAACAGTAACCAGCCAAGTCATAACAAGTATCTGTTACTGACGACCCACGAAATCCGTTGATTTAAGAAGAAAATAACGCACTATATAAATAAGCACGAGTTTTCATTCGATAACTGGAGAAAACAAAAACTGTGCAACAAGACCGCACGCCTGGCGGGTAATACCATTGTCGCTGGTGGTCTGTGATTTCATGATCACTCCGGCGTAGTTTCCCCGGGTGATTTCATCAAAACCCGCGACAACACATGGCAGAATTTTTGCAAACGCTGATTGACTCAATTACTGGCGTGCCTCTGAACATGTCAACTAAAAGCAAGAAACGGTTTCAGAACTTCTTAAACGATCCCTCAACACAGCAAATACACGCCTTCCAAAAACAGCGTAGATATTTGGTAAATATTTGGATAACCTGCAGTCTGCTCCACCCAGATATGAAACGCTGGAAACTACCCAAAGACATGGGTACGTAACAGATTAGTAAACATGTGGATGTCCAGCAAAACTGTTGAAGTTAAAGAATAATTCGAATTGCTACCAGAACCGCAAAGTCTGGACTACAGGTTGAAAACACGTCAAAAAATACGAAGAAAAGTGATTTTTCTAACATTAAATCAGCTGAATACTGACCTAAAAAAACAAACCCTCCGCCACATTAATGGGTCACAGAAATATTGCAGATTACACAACAAAAGTGTAGCCAAAATACTCAAATATCAATGCGGTGTGATACTCAAGCGTTGAAGACGTGCGTGACTCAAACATTAATGATGGACTCTGCTTACTATGACGTCACAACTATTTCTAACTTGTTTCATGACCCTACGATAACTGAAAACACTACTCAGTCGAACCTCTTTGTTCAGTCGTAGGGGTTCATGTTGTCGAAGGTCTACTGTACCTGTAGACATCTGCATGACAAAAGCTATTGTCAATGAAAACAAAAGATAAACTGTTCAAAACTAAAAAAAACACACACAAGACAATCGTGGATTGCATATCCGTCGCCGAGCAGTTACTGTGTTCCAACGTAATTAATTCAGTGAAACCTTAGCAATATAAAGAAATAACTTTCATCTGTCTCGATCAATAAACCCATTCAGACTGTTAAAAACCAAAAGAAATAAACTTTGTTCACAGGACCATAATTCCAGCACCTTTTGGTTCATCAAACTGAACTATATTCAATATATATTCAATCTAAATCTACAGTATATATTCTTTCACTTTGTAGTAGTTTCAAAGCTGTGCGATCAATGGAAATTAACAAGTCGCCCGGACTAAACACGGACTGAGAAGTTAAAAATAACCTAAGGTCTGACGGCCATAATTCCGGCAATTTTTGGTCGATCAAACTGAAACTAAGGACGTTGCAAATCTGCAATATTTCTTCTTTCACTGTGTAAAGTGTCAAAGCAATCAGATAAAGGAACGTTAACAAAGTGGCCCGGACAAAACCGGGGTTTAAACACCTACATTTATTGAAAAGACCAGAGAAAAATCGCTTAAGTTCAGAGGGCCATATTTTCGACAATTTTTGGTCGATTAAAATGACACCAAGACGGTGCAAATCTACAATATATATTCTGTCACTGTGTGAAGTTTCAAATCTGTGCGACCAAGGCAAGTTAACAAAGTGACCCGGACAAAAGTGGGTACATCAGCGTTCCGGACGGACGGACAGACAGACGGACACGTGACGTTTCTATATCCCCCGCCCACGGCAGTGCGGCAGGGGATAAAACAAACATACACACAACAAAAATTGTCAATACACAAAATTCAAAAAGTAAATATATAAAAGATAAAGCGCGGACAATAAAGAAAGCGGAAACAAAACGTGACAAGTCTTTACCTGTTATATCTGGTTTGTTCTTTTCTATCGGCATTGACAACAACGATGACGAGCTTTTTGTGGATATCCGACATCTCGTTGATGCCGCCGCCACCGACTTTCGGAAACAATGTGTACCTACACAAGAAAATAGACCCGCAGCATCTTACTTTTTTTTAGCATTCTTCTTCAGCTTGAGGGAAAAAAAACATAACAAATTAACATATGTTATTGTCATGAAGATTTGTTTTCAAAACAAATAAATATGGCAGTAGAACGTAGCAGCAAAGTTGGCGAGTTTCGGTCGTTTTCAGACTAAAAGACCATTTTTTGCAATTTTCTGGACGACGCGTGGGATTAGCCTTACATTGCCCCAGACATTCCAGTCGGTTATTAATGATACGTCGTACAATGGTAAATACTGCTCTACAGAAATGAATGGCTTATCTGAATTAGTCAGACAACGTACTGTTTTATCTCCATAACTAGTCAAGCAAACTTTCAGCAAAATGTTTTTCATTCAAAGGAGAGCGAGCACGAAAACCCACTTAGCAGAAAATTTCTTACTTTCAGGCATTCAAGCGATAAGTTGTTTCGCACCAAACAAACAAGAACTTGAAAAAGAAACAGTAACCGAATTGTAGTGGCATCTCATCAACAAGCTTTATTTAGAAAATATTCCGTAATAAGACAAACACAGTACGGTGCGTCTTACAACCCGCTCATTTGTTTAACTAATTAAGACAAATGGCTGAAATCAGAAAGCTTTTAACGAAAAGGTTTTGGCATAAACACCTGTGTCTCATATTAAGGCTATCGGCGAAAAATAAACCCGATGCTAGTCATTACTGAATACCAATAAACTTGAACGCACCAAACACTAATACAGAAACAAGAGTCCGTACTCGCGGCTAGTCCGTGCTAGTCACTTAAAGACTGCATACCCCCTCCGTCCCCACTCTTCCCCTGAAAAAGGTTTAACTTAATCCGTTTCTCCTGTCCTAATTATATGATCAAAATTTGGATCCCTCCCACCCCCTTCCCCGACCCCCATCAAATACACTGAACCCCCAGCGCCCTCCTACCCGCGCCCTCCTAGGCTGAAACCCTAAAAAACGAAAACGATCCGAACGCAGATATCACAACCGTAGAGAAGGCTACAGAGATGTGTTTTCGACCAATGAGAAACGTTTGTTGAAATTAGGCAATTACTGTGGACTTACCTCTCCGATTTGAACCAGTTTTCTAAACTGTCTCCGCTATCAGCTGTTACAAAAGAATAACAAACACTGTATTGTTTAAAATAAGATTTCTGAAGCAAATAAGAAACCAGATAGTTTTTGGTAGGCTAGTCCGGACTAGACTTCCGGTAATTCAAATGTCATAGAAATCGCTCTTTTTTTATTCTTTCATCATTTTATAAATCTATAAAAACAACTTATTTTCTTGCCTTGTAAATAGAAAGATGTGAAAAAATTGAAAATACAAATAAATTTTTGAAAATTATAAATTTTAATAGGTTATTCAATACTGAACTAACAGATTTTAAGAAACAGCCAAACATAAATTCAATTTTTCAATATTTTTATTTATTTACATTGTTTAACTTATTTTCACCTTTTGGTATAAGAAAAATGAGCATTACTGATTTCTGTGACATTTGAATTATCGGTAGTCTATTCCGGAATAGCCTACCAAAAAATTATCTGGTTTCTTATTTGCTTCAGAATTCTTATTTTAAATAATACAGTGTTAACAATAACTATCAATTGTGATACAATGAAAACAAATGGGCCACACAGCGTGAGTGAAAAACGCAATTCAATGAAGTTTTTATCTATTTACACTCTATTTTCACAACATGTAGTGCGTTTGATAAGGGTGTGACAATGTGACCATTTCTGTTTTCATTAGTTCAGATCCCAATTGTTAAAAACATTCAAATAATGAAAGTTTTTGAAGGCAATACCTTATCTACTGCGCAAAAAAAAAGAAGAAAAAAAAAAAAAAAAGAACAGACTCATAAACGGTTCATAGTCTGGTCTCAAACATTTCCTCCTACCACGGAAAGAAGCAATGCCAAAGCGTGTATGGTAATCCTGTATATGTCCATATACGAAACAGCTTAGTTTTTAGTTGCATGAACTCCATAATGCCACGTAGGCAATGCCACGATGTCCACAATGCCACGTAGGCAATGCCACGTTGTTCACAATGCCATCCAGGGAAAAGCTAGTAAGATAAACGAGGGCTGGTATGAAATATTACGAATGAAACATTTCATAAAATATTTCATGAAATATTTCACCGTAAAAATTTTAAAAATTTCAGGTATTTTGAAATGTTTTTCACAGGTCACCCCCACGCGAGTTAGCGCTTCAAACCAATAAGCCGGAGTCTTATATGTCACACTTGCGTTGCACTGTACGTTTTACCACAGCTCCTTGTACAAACATTTGACTAGCCACCTTATCTTCTAATCCTGTCCTAATCTGATACACAATTACCTGAGTCACTTCTGCCACTGTGTCTGTGCTTTAAATTAACATTTATATAGGCCAGTCCCAGACTTGCAGCCTGTACTGATGTCACAAGGAATACACATTTTACCGAAAAGCAGACCACACATAAACAATTATTCTGTTCCTTGTACAAACACTGAGCATAGATGTACCTCCTTCGTTTTGCTCGATTTATCATTGTATCGTTAAATTACTTGCAGTTAAGACTGAAACTAGGATATAACTATAAATATATCGTGCAAATTAAATCCTGTTTGGAAATACTACGTGAGAGAAGTGAGAAATAACGGGAAAAATGTAAAGGGTATTTGTAAAAATTTGACAATCAGAGATTCAGACAATTCCCGCACGCTTAGAAAAACACTTACAAGTATGTGAAAAGCATAAATCTGAAACTGGTCAAACGACCGACACAAAGAAATCTTCCAGTGCAACTGAAACTGATGAATGGCGTAAAGAAATGACTCAGAAAAAGAGTCTGATTGAAAAGGATATGTTGGACTATGACGAAAATTAGCTATATTTTTTTTAAGGAAATAGCACAGCTTGTATTTTGTTTGCAATACGCATTCTTTTGATGGTGGTATGTGTTAAATAAAGAGGAGAGATACTGTAGATAGCGCTTTGAAATATTTAAAAAATGTCATAAATTTCAAATTTCATGAAAAATTTCATAAATTTCAAATTGCATGAAATTTTTCAAGATGAACCCTAGTCTTACTTAGCCGTTTAAATTGTTGCCATGTTTTTCACCCTCTATGTTTTTCTGCATTCAGTTCACTTACATTCGTATTCATAAACTTGACTGTCCTTAAAACACAGCACAGTTGGTTCATATTTAACTTCAATCACCTGAAAAACAGAAGGAATCTCTCACATCATATTTATTTGATTTCCTCCTTCGTCCAACTTAAGTCACTGTCAAAAGTGTAAAATCAATTTGAGTGATGGAGTTTTCCGAGCTATGTCGTTAAAATGTTCTATTTCAAAAGTCCATTTTTTTCGTAATGGGTTAACAATATTATCAATTGCAAAACTAACTCCAATGTTATTTACTAAGTTTGAGGAAATCTGGTTTTAATTTCAACTGTCATGTTCAAACATAATAATAAAGATCATTCGCACATCTTTATCTTAGCGGCAGTTTTTAGTTGATATAAAAAATGAACGTGTTAAAAAATTCTTCCCAGCTATAACTCCTCATCTACCTTCTTTACTTGAACACAAAACAACCAAATAATTGGCTTTATCAAAGCGAGGTATAATTTGACACAATAGTGTACTCGTACAAAACAGAAGGATGGCATGATGCCCTCATGCCACACTTCGCAGGTGCGCTGTCACCTCCTGTGGTCTGGTATCACGAGACCGAAAATCTCACTCAAAACTCTTAAAACCCGGGTCTCGGTACCCATTCAGTATGAACGTGAAAAAAAAAAGACTTTGCAGATAATATGGCACAGCAGGAAATCACTTCCACGTGCCTTCAACGTTACACCAGTTTTTAATTTGTTTGAAGAGCTGTGAATGAAAAAAAACTATGTACCTCGGGAATGACTTTACGTTGTCCTTGATAGAAGTAGCTGTAGACAGCGTACGTGTTGGCAATAGTTGAATAGTTTGTCTGAAAGAAAAAAGATCAAAATATGCAAAGAGCTTGGTGCTGTAACACAGCTAATAGAATGCAGAATGGCCTTTATATGTGTGAATGAGTGAGAGAGTGAGTGAGTGAGTGAGTGAGTGAGTGAGTGAGAGAGAGAGAGAGAGAGAGAGAGAGAGAGAGAGAGACAGAGACCCACCCCCCCCCCAAAAAAAAAGAAAAGAAAAACTCATATCGCATGTAACACAACGAAATCTGTTACCGTCGCTTCGTTAGACGCGTCTGCTATTCACACAGGCCTGGGACACACTAGCAGGGCTTACTACACACACAGTACTACTACACACACAGTACTTACTACACACACAGTACTTACATACAGTTTCTCGCCGCTGTTTGCCTCGCCCACATACATGAAGATGACCTGCGCAGAATGCTCGCTCCGGGCGTCGTTAAACTTGCCGATGTTACTTAACTGCCTGATTACTGGGCTGTAACATAAAGACATTAGACATTTATTTTCCCCTGAACTGTCAAACAATTTTGTGCTTAATTTCCAATGATACCCTTAAAATTCAGCCGTCCCTTGAATCAAGATCGTCTAAATGCAGTGGAAACCTATAACCCTCCCGCCCATGCAAATGAGGCAGCTCTTCTGTTACTCGAAATGATTCTAAACATTTGAATATAACCTTCTAGAGTTGTCTCTGAATTATTTTCCCCAGCTAAATAGTTTCACTTGCAAACTGTATTCAAACTGTCACGATAGACTGATACCTTTACACACACACACACAGAACGTACAAACATAATATGTCTCCCCTTGGTCGGGGAGACATACCTGTCAAGGATGGATTGCTCACTTACCCTTTCGCTCGTTTCGCGAACTCAATGATTCCGTCTTTGGACCGTTCTCCCCGGTGTGTGAATATCCTTTCCCCTTCTATACTGTCAACATACACATCACGTGACGACAACAATCGCTCTCCAATTCATTACGTCATTACGTCACTGTGCCATATTTATGACAGCAGTTTCTTGATTTTACAGGGCTTAACTTGATGGTACAATGATCCAGCAAGCTTTCACATCTGGTAACTTGTTTTCACTCAACTTCTCTACTTTTGTTGTTTTTACACCGTTAATCACGATTGTGAACTCGAGGTGCACAGGAGAAATAGACATGCTGCAAAATGACGTCTTTGTTTAAAAACAAGATAATATTTAGGAAATACACATGGCCCCAACCCCCCAATTCGCAGACAGAATCGCCTAGAAAACATTAACAAGTCCTAATTTGATCAATATTTGGCCGATTTCAACAATAATACGAAAAGGCACATCTGCAATATGTATATTTCCACTATGCAAAGCAACAAAAGCATGTGCCTTTATAGCTTTGGAGAAATTTCGCAGACAAAACTCCATCTATATACTAAGTGAACGCATAAATTTTGTCAAGTTTTAACAAGTCCTACTTTAGTCAATTTTTGGCCGATTTCAACAATAATATGAAAAGGCACACCTGCAAAATATATATTTCCACTATGCAAGGTAACAAAAGCATGTGCCTAATAGCTTTCGAGAACTGTCCCGGACAAAACTCTATCTCTATACTAAGTTAACGCATAAATTTAACAAGTCCTAATTTGGTCATTTTTTTTGTCGATTTCAACAATAATATGAAAAGGCACATCTGTAATATATATATTTTCACTGTGCAGGGTAACAAAATCATACACCATATCGTTGCGGAGAACAGGCGCGGACAAACTCTACAAAACAGATGTTGACGGACAGGCGGACGGACGGACAGACGGACAGACAGAAGGTAACTCATTAGGCCCCTCCCCTTTCAGGGGTTGGGGCCTAAAAAGAGATTACAGCATGCCTGAACGCGGCAAGAACTCCACTGGATAATTTCACCCTAAAACAGGACGGCCGAATCCTGCCAAAAATACATCATTTAAGGGCAAGGTAAAAACCTAATGCGTCCCGCTTTCATTACCAGAGAATGCCTCGAAGGGCGTTAACATGGACGTCCAACATCCATTCCAACTTTTCATCAACAGGCCCCAAAAGTAGCAAACTTAGCTCATCTTCCAAAGTTCACCATACTTTTTCCCCTTACATAAAAATAAACAAGACTTCTATTTAAATCGCCGCCTTTTCATTGCGCCTCACTTACAATTTGATAGTTGGATAGCCCCTGACGTCATATTTATGTGCCACTCCAGAGAATCGCGTGGCGTCTACTTTTGCCACGTGGATGTCCGAGTTCTTCAGCTCCATATAGACGCGGTGGTACTCCGGCTCCAACTTCCGGCAATGCCCACACCACGGGGCGTAAAACTGCGCAACACGTACAGCGATGTTTCGTAATAGTGAAAACAATTACATCCAGTTGAAATTAGTTTACTTCACGTATTTTGTTGTGAATTAAAAATTAATTAACTCTCAGGGTAATAAACTAAACCCTCCATATATGGAACGACTTTGATGTGTATTATAGAAGAAATAATAGAAATGAGACTATTAACCATGTTCCGTTTTTAGAGGTTACCTAACGCAGCCCTCAACGGCAGTAGAAACAGTGCTCCTGGCAACTGAGTAGAAGACATACTGATGTGAATATTACAATATCACAGACCACAATATAAAGGTATACAATCTTGTCGGTATAGCAATGTCGTGAAGGCAAGTTTTGTTATATTATTATAAGTCTTAACTTGATTACTTCATCTTATTAGAATAATAAAATAACAACAACTACAGCAATCAAAATTAAAAAAAAAAATAAGTAGAATAACAAGATGATCGATTCAAGACCGTGGATTCAAAGAAACTTACTTCTACAAGCCATGCCTTGTCACCGCGCTTTTCTTCAAAACTACAACAAGTAAAAAAAAAAAAACCCCGGCAAATTCAACACATAAACTGATCTTGAATCTAATTTCCTCTGAAACAATTCACTGAGGCCATTTGGCGTCTCAAACGATTCGGCAGAAAGACCCATAATACTGAATTACTAGCGGAGGAACACCATGTAAGAGAGTTTATAATTTGCTTGAGACAACCTGGAAAGCAAATAACAGCAAAAACTACACTGCGGATACCCGATACAAAATTTTAAACTCACCTATCATCCAGTTCAATAACTTGAGCAGTTCCCAGGTATAAAACACCTGAAAGGTAAATCCACACATAGAAATTAATTTCTAAGTGACACAAGTCAACACGTAATCTACTGAATAATTAGCCACTTCGAAATAACTTAACTACCTCGTCGTCGACTAAGAAGCTTTGAAATTACAGAAGCTTGTACTTTACAAAGATGTTCCATTTACAATTCGAGTAGTCCGAAAAAAAAAACACTTTACATCTGGCTGAATACACCAGAGGCTTTAAAACAGTTACTAAACCGACAAGCGCCCACTTAAGTTAAAATGTCTATTTGAACAAGTGAAAGTTGTATTCTTGAGAGCGTGACCGCTTGAGCTGCACTATAAATATTAATATTAAGCGAATTTCCCGGTTTTACCGGTTTCCCGCTATACCCCGCTTATTCTTTGTTTGTTTGTTTGCTTTTTTCTGTTTTTGGGTTTTTTTAAATCTATAAACTATCACCCTGACTGTTTACTTTCACTTAACCATTATCTTAATTTTAAATTTCTATGGACAAATATGCCGTTACATTGTACACACCATTTTCTGTAGAATACAGTAATAAGCACAGATGTTTTCAGATTGTTCTTATAAAGTCAACGCATAGCAATTGAAATAATCTGCTTTTAAGATAAATATAAATTTTAGATATCGTGACCGTTCAACTCGCATCCAGCACGGTGAACACATTAATTTTCCTAAAAAAGAATATAGTTTAACCCTTGACGCTTGTCCGTTTGTGAAAGTGCGGTCGTGGTCACCAGATCTCAACCTAAAATTAGTGCAATTGCATGTCTAATTATTGTATTGGAAGTAAGATATAGAGCACCAAGAGCAGACTACATAGACGTGTGTTGCTTAGATAAATATACTGAAAGTATGCCAAGTAACTTCAAAGTAAGTACCCATCTTTTTTTTATCTCTTTTTATCTTTTCAGACAATTGTGAACAACTTCTGTTTTACGCTTTAATTTAAATAAAGAATATGGAAATAACATTAAATCGCCCGCAGTAATTTGCGTCTGTTTCAATACTGGGAGCTTGCTTACATACAAAGGCATACTTTACGTGAACTTTCAGCATTCATAACTGGGAATAGTATGCACTGGAATTGTATGCTGAATCCAAGCCTTAGAGCATATGAAGTTAAACGTAGCACTGCTAGACTTTCTTGACCGGGGAAATAAATCTAAATAATATCATGTGGATAAATCGCATCTGAACTGCTGCAGTTACAGAATACCAGAAACATGGGCTATCCACCTTTTCCCTAGTTTTTTATTTATTTATTTATTATGGTTTACTTATTTATTAATATTTATTTACTTGTTTTTTACTTTTCAAAGACGTCACTGTCTGTTTTAGCTAAAAGAAAAACAGTCCTTGTCAGTCTCACATTAGGCGTTATTTGTACTATTTTAAAGCCCAATCAAGTAGCACTTCTGTGCTGGAGCAGGTCAACCAGAGCGGCAAAGTATTTAACTAAACAATGAATTTGACTTCATGTAAAAGTCATTATCACAATACGTTTTTATACTGCTGTGCAAAATACAAGAAAATGTTATTTGGATATAATACTCCTTAAAAATATTATTCAAAATAAATTATATTAAACTGCAAAAATTACACTTTTAGGATCAGTTATAAACTAAATAAATGCAAGAATTAAACTGAAATAAAAAAGGAATTTTTCGCATCTTACATAAATAAAGGCTTTTAAGGGCGTTATTTGTACTATTTTAAAGCCTTGCTGAGACAGCCCAATCAAGTAGCACTTCTGTGCTGGAGCAGGTCAACCAGAGCGGCAAAGTATTTAACTAAACAGTTGATTTAACTTCATGTAAAAGTCATTATCACAATACGTTTTTATACTGCAAAATACAAGAAAATGTTATTTGGATATAATACTCCTTGAAAATATTATTCAAAATAAATTATATTAAACTGCAAAAATTACACTTTTAGGATCAGTTATAAACTAAATAAATGCAAGAAATAAACTGAAATAAAAAAGGAATTTTTCGCATCTTACATAAATAAAGGCTTTTTAAGGTTTTTTTTTTAACTTTTAAGGGTTGGTGAAAAAATAAAGGCTTTTTAAAGGTTTTTGGAGGGGGACTTGAAAGCCTGCACCTCTATAGCAAGGTTTTGCAAAATACAACGACCCAAAAGTCTTTGTTGGCATTCGCTTAAGGTCCTCAAAGTACAACGGTAATGATACATAACTTCAGTGTGCGCTTTCTTAAAAAAAAATCATGGAAATACCACAAATCTCCCGCAATAACTGACATTTGTTCACATCCAGGGAGCATGGTTTATTACGTGTAAATTATGGCGCACAAGTTTTGGTCAGATAACAAATTTTTACTGAGAAAAATATGTGTTTTCTTGAGATCAGGATATCGAATCCCTCATGATCGCCCACAACAACAGTTAATCCACAGTTGCAAAACCACGCTTCACTCTAGTTTGGGAGTTTCGCGCAAGTCGAAAATAATGCGCCAGGGTACTTCTCAGTGTTCTCTTAAAGTAATAACGTAATAAGGTAGATTCCTCTTTATAAGTTCGCAACTTTTTGAATCTACCCTGTTCCATATAAACAAGTAAGTATTTGTGAAACACAAGCAGGCCCCAACCACCCCCCCCCCAATTCATAGGGGTATAAAGTGATGACGGACAGACGGACGGACGGACACCCCAAACCTATAGGCCCCAATCCGAAGGGTTGGGGCCTAATAATGATGAACATAAACTTAGAATGTTAGACTGTTTCATTGTACTTACTACAGCTTATGGAAAATAAACTTGATATTATTATTATTATTTAAAGAACTAACTTCCTGGCATGTGACAGGTATTCCAAAATGTATGCAATCGGCCCAGAAGAAGAAAAATACCATGTTATATTTGGTATAAAACAATGAGAAACTATGCGTTTTGCCCCGACGCAAGCACTGACACTTTTTGATCACGTGATGAAAATGTTAATTCTCTTTGGTGGATGTAAGGTTGTGACGTGAACTTGTCCTCAAGAATAAAGGGGTCATAGTTTATTTGTAAAATATATACTAAAATAATTGACAGACGCAGAATTACGTATAAATTTATTTTGTACACCCACAAAAGTAAAAGCTTGCCAGTTCGAGCCTAGGTGTCCTTGAACGATCCACAGCCTCGAAAATTGAGATCAATGGTCATTTCTATAAGCCAATTCGCACATTTGACTTTTGCCGAAAAGTTTTTGCGTTTCGGCTGAATTCAGGTGGGATAAGGATATAAAGAAATGATAGGAAAAAGCGGCACAAATCAACAAAATTCCATTTTGCCAGAAATATATTCACATGTTGGTTATTAAAGGGACTGAATAATATGTAAACTAGTTTTTAAAAGATTATATGATGGCCTTATAAATTTGAAAGTGTGCATGTTGAAAGAAAATTAGAATTTTTATGTTTTTCCCTTATCATTTCTTTATAATTTATCCCCCCGACATCTTCAGTTGAAACAACACCTCCAGCGGAAAAATCCTAAAGTGCGAATTGGCTTATTGCAGGAACTGTGACCCTTTCTGTCCTAGGAAGACAGAAAGGGTCCACTGGGACTAGATTGACCCCCGGTGCCCTTGTGCGTGCACCGAAAGGTCCACAGTCTCGATAATTGAGACCAATAGCCATTTCTATTACAGGAACTGTGACCCTTTCTACCCTAGGAAGATGGAAAGGGTCAGCCGGGACTAACTTGGAGCTAAGGAAGCGCCCACTCGGGGCTAAGCAAGGAGCTTTCAGAAATGTTTCCCAGGGAATCCCTGCATCGATTTTATTTGTCGGCATTAAAAGCAATGAGGCGGTTGAAACTAGATACCATACCTATAAAAGCAAGGATGGAAAGCATTGTCTTCTCTACGACTGTGTCAAATACACCGGTAAACCCTTTTTTAACCGGAAGTACAAGTACGGTTTGTAAACAATGGGTTAGTTCTTTTGCTACCAGGCAGGAAACCGTGCTTTGATCAAATAATTCCAACAATTCTAACATTGCGAGTATCATACAACACGTTTGTTATCTTTTTTACACTACGAAACAGTATTGTTATGAACAACACTGCTCTGGTATTGGATCAAGATAAACGGGAGCAAACAGTTTTATTGACTCTTATTCTTGAGAATTTATCTAATAATGGAGCATTTATCAAAAGTGTAGAGTTCCCGAATACATATATATCTCAAAGGCTTAAAATATAGCTGAATTGCAAAAGTTCCAAAGTTTAAATTTAGACCCATCCAAATTTCATCTATAGAAACAGATTGTACAATGCATATAATAGGATGAAATATTTGTGGTTTGTTGACGGTTCGAATCATATTTTATTCCACTTCCTTTACACGTAATTGTAAACATGAGGTCATTCATGCTTCTATTACTGATAGGTACCAGTTTCTGCCCCAGATCTTTTTGTTCATATTATTCTATGCCTTTAAATTGCTACAACAATAGACAGATGCGTTAATTGTTTCCCAGTAAGCACAGAAAATTTTCCCTTGTGGGATACGTATGGGTTTTAATTGGGATTTGCATGGGAAGGTGGGAAAGGGGAAAACCCATATTAATCCCGTGCAGAAAGGAGCCATTTCTGGGTGGGAAATGCCTGGGTTTTCCCACCCTGGGACACCCCCTGTAAATTACACATGAAATAGGTATGGGAATGCCCAAGTAAATCCCAACCGGGTAAACCCAGGTGGGTCCCAAGTAGGAAATGCATGAGCAACTCCATGTTATATTTTCCCACTTCACCATTATCTGGGATTTCCATGGGAAGGCCCAGGATGGGAATTACCTGGGAAAAATGCCTGTATCCCAGCCATATTACAAATGGGCATTCCCATGTTGGGTTTTGTGTGGGCAACACTCCGATTATACACGGCATACACACGGGCAATGCATGGGATATACACAGAAAAATAGATGGAAAATGCCTGGGCATTCCTTGGAATAAAACAGGTGGGAAACACATGGGTTTCACTTGAGAAAAGCATAGGTTATACAGTCTGCCCGGGAATGCCAATGTATTTCCCGTATGGATTATGCGTGGGAATTCCGACCATAGATTTTACCTCGATTTTTGTCTCATTCCCATGCAAATCCCATGCATGGGATTCACGTGGGAAGGGCCAAAAATAACCCTGGGTTTTACATGGGTTTTACTTGGGTGTGCTTACCGGGTTACTTAGCCCATGCCGTAGATATGCTTTAAGCGTTTAATTTTAAAAATTAATATTACCAAAATTCGGGCGACTCCGTCTGGTTGAATTTGATTGTGATTGATCAAGACCATAGATCAATGTTTATTCGTCGCCTTTGAAAGAACGTCAATAAACGTTGGCTAAACACCGTTTTTTATCGCAACCAAAACAACACTTTCTCTGACCTTTGGTAAAAGTCTTTGGTCAAACCTTGAGTACACGTAGGAAAATAAGCGTTGTACAGATGCGAAAAACTCGTAACGTCTATCCAAACCTGATGGAACATCACAATGTTTACTGGTATGAATGAATTATTATAACACCATTAGCACTATTGTGGCACAATAGTGCAACCGGCAGTGTTTAACTAAGATTTGGCCAAGGCAAAGTTTTAATTTCAGCCAGCTGCTTTGAGGAGTTAAGTGGAAACCCGAAAATGGCAAAATAAAAAAAGAGAAATAGAAAAAGTATAGAATTTATTTCAATGAAATAAATCTTAAACCTCTTTAGAATATAATGGCTCAGATAGACCAATAAATAAATAAAGAATAAGGATAAGACAGAGAGAGCTGCTAAAAAGTATTCATAATTTAAAAACAGATGGCCAAAAGACTCATTCTTTTGGGAAAGGAGCAAACCTCAATCTCCTGCTTTCTGCTCTGAGCCAGAATCGAACCTGGCACAAGGCTGACGCTCTAACCAACTAAGCAAACCGTCACACCTTTATATTTAACTTGTAGTCACTAAGCAATCACTATGGGTTTTTCAATGTATTTTACATTTTTTATCGTGATCCATTATAGAAATTTTGCGGGATATTACAGCAAAGTAAATTTTGAACGGGTTCCCCTTGTTACTATGTTTATCGTGCGTTGTCAGCCATCCGACCAATCAGCATCAGTGCAGTTCCTGTCAAGTAATCGAACCACTCTCAACTCACAGTACCACACGATCCTAATTGAGGGGAAGATCGCCCGGGATAAAATCAGTATTAAGAAATTAAATACTTAATTTTTAATTTTGAAAATATCGTCTTGCAGACTTCGAAGCCATCACTATGGTAGACTCGAACTGGTGGTGGGAACTGAAGACTCACTGCATACGAACTGGTTGACAAGCCTTCTACAAGACATTGTGCCGGAACGGCAGAAATAAATGAAACTGGATTCAATTTCGCTTTTAATAGAGCGGGGTCTCACTGCGAACTGCCCATTCCATTTCACCACGGAGTGTCCATTATTAAAAAATCAATATCAAGCTTGAAGACGCATATAAAAAACCTGATACGAGCTGAAGCCCCCTCCTCTTTTTTAATAACTAACTAGCAGAGTCCGGCATCACCACATGTGCCGACCGCCACAGTGACGTGTTATACCATGTGGAAAACCGCACTGCTTCAAAACAATAGTACAAGACGCCGCTGTGTCAGTCACATGACGGACAGAGTTACATACTGTTGGTGTAGAGCCGAGCGGTGCCTCCACCACAGAGTCTATTTAACGGCCTTCTTCTTGTAAGCCTTCTTTACGCCAGATTGCTGGGGAGTCCTGCACGAAAGACTGCCATTATGAATCACTGATTCAGCAAACAGGTCCAGACTATACAAATTATTCAAAGCATTAATTAGATGTTCTTGCAAATACAGCCAACCCGTAATAGCTCACACAATAACACACCGTTAACATTACGAAAGGAGTGCGCTACATGCCTAATCTGATGAGCTTTAATTTACAATCGCCTTTGAATTACATCTTCTGGCTCTATAATTATATAATCATATCCTAACAGTATGTTTTCTTGACGGAATTAAATATAGACGCTTTGGAAAGATGTACCGTGATACTGCGCATGAAAGATATAAATAGGCGGCTCTGTAACGTGCTACGATAAATACTTGATCGTTTACTATATACAGGTAGTAGGGAGACGGGGTCTAACGACGCGGTGCTGACACTGCCACGTGATCTCACATCCGGCAAGGTTGGTATCACAGATTGCTTAAACGTACTTAAGCTCTTGGTCGCAATGTACGTCTTGTCTCCCAAAAGACGGTAATGGTTTTAGGACCACCGCCTCCCATGAACCATTAACTTGACTGATAGAGTTTTGTAAGACGTTTATTTCCCCACGGCGCTCGCCAGACGCGAGTGCCACGAGAAATACACATTTCAAGGTAAGTAACTTGTCTGAAATGATAGAGTGATGGAAAAGGGCAGACGCGAGATATTTCAAGACCAGCAACATATCCCAAGTCACCACCGTTCTATGCGAAATAGGGTGCTCTAGTTGAAACAACCTAAGTAGACCTGACAAAACATCACACGAGGAAAATTCATAACCCGATGCATGCATCAAAATAAACTTGAGAACCGAGCGGTATGTCATAATCGATCTAACTGACACCTTCCTGACCTCGAACAAGTAAAGAAAGAAGTCGGCCACTGCCATTGCCGTGGTTATCTTACGATCGATACCCCTCTCAAGACACCATGACTCGAAAAGTCTCCAATAATACAAGGAGACGTTATTCGTTGAATCTTTGTGAATCAGATATTGACGCAGACTGCCATACTCCAGAGGAATTAGCCGACTCGTGACGCACGGTAACCTCATCAACAAAGGAAACTAGGGTAGTTCTGGAAGATCGGAAGCTACAAGGAAGAGACGGTTTGGTGTCTCGTGCGAAATCTTCACGAGCACTTTCATCATCAGAGAGAACGGTGGAAGCAACACCGCTGGACGCCAGTGACACAGCAACGCATCGACCGCCATAGGCAAAGACATCGACCTGGGATGAATCCCACGGAGATTGTGTTGCGATTCTGTGAAATTTGTAATCCGCTAAAGCCCATTCGGTGTGAACGACCTCGCCCATCCGCGTAGCTAAGTCGGCCAGAAAATTCAGACTGCCTGCAATGTGTGATGTTTGAATGACCACAGCCGCGAGCATACACCAGAACCTGTTTAGTGAGACGAGACAACGTCAGTGAACGCCTGCCGCCCTGCTTGTAAAATAAGACACCCCTGTTTGATTGTCTACCAGAAACTGAACTACGTGACCTTTGAGAAACTCCCGGAAATGACACCTTCATAGCTCGACTCCGTTGCTACCAATAGACCAAGAACAGACTGTGATTGGGAGACTCGAGGCTTGGGAGTAGATACGACCTGTGAAATGAGACACTTTTTTGCATCCGATTTCGAATGGGAAACACCCTGGCCTTTACAAAATTTAGGAATTTCCCCAAGAACTCTATCCGTTGAGCCGGGATCAATTCTGACTTGCTGCGATTGATCAACAGACCAAGGATATCGCACTGTTTCACCAGTGTGTCCAACTGCGCTAAAAGAACTTGCCTGTCTCCGTTCACCAACAAACAATCGTCGAGATATTGGACAATAAGAAACCTACTTGACGATCCCAACGTTTGACTACCCTCATGAATTGGGTGAACACAAACAGCGCTGTCGACAAGCGGACCGGTAGGGCAAGAAACCAATAGTATTGATCTCCCATCTTGAAGAACAGATAACGACGCTACGCTTCGTGCATCGGAATGTGTAGGTATGCATCAGACAGATCCATTGGAATGGCCCATACGCCCTGATTTAGGGTGGATTTAACTAAATGTGGAGTGTCCATATTGAGCGATATCAGGTGTATGAATTGATTAAGATGTGGCAAGTCTATTACAAGACTCTAATTGTCCGACTTTTTAGAGCAGAAATGGCTGCTAAAAACCAGAGAGGGCCTATAGGCATCTTTTCTATGGCTTTCTTTTGTATAAACTCTTGAATCATTGTTTGCAAAGCCAGTTGCTTTTCAGGTTGGTGATCGTACGACGTGATTAAAGAAGGATTGGGAAGCTTGACTAACGGTTGAAGGATTTGATGACGCGACATGTCTCTTGCAAACGGTAAAAGGTACCCCCAGCGCAACAACCCGACTATGTTTTTGGGAGCTCCTAATTCTTGTCAAGTTTGCCAAAAACTCTTTAGCCTTCCTCTACGGGCACATTTACGCTCGATTTGGCAAATAGATCAGCCAACTCTTCTAAAAATCTAAAGTATCTGATAGAGATCGACGTGCGATCTGTGCCGGAAACTTTGGTTTGTTACCTCTGCCTAGGAATAACTGTTCTTGTGCTTCTTCACTTGTGGTGTCGACTCAAACTCTGGAACTGGTCTCTTTTTCGGCGTTGCCTCGGCTTACTGGTGTGTGGCGTCAGTGCTTTGCGCATCAGCGCATCCTGTAATTTGACTGGCGCTGACTCGATTACATTCTTCAGTATTTCCGGAGGAAATAACTCAGTTGGTGCTAAACGAAGCCTCCGCGCATCCTCCGTGCCTATATTCGAGTGAGACAACACTTGATCTCGTCGAAGGACCACCAACTATGTTAAACATTTAGGTACTGAGTTTCAACAAGTCAGACGATGCTGCCACGACGAAATCAAAAACACGGTCGAACAAGGCATTGGTTAATCGAAAATTTTTCTCAAGGCGTTGTAAGCCGCATCTTGAAAGGAAAGTGTGCGCAAACTCTTCCGTGCCACCTTCTTTAGATATCTGCAGTTACGTTAGGCCAGCGTAACGCTGACGTTTGGGAGCCTCGGGCTCATGTCCCGAGGATACGTGAAATGCTGAGTCTGCAACACTCCGTTATCAGATTGGTATGTAGCCGTTTTCACATGTAAAGCCTTGGACGGTAGCGGTCGAGACCAGCGACGCAGACGAACATCCTGTAGCGTCTGTAACTATTCCATCCTAGCTTGTAGAGCGTTGGAAACACAGGGCCCCCGTACATATACCCATAAAGTCTTCACGCGGAGGCGGTTGTGACTGGACCGCGAAGAAAAACGATGGCCTAGCAACCTGCGGCTTTGGTGTTGTGGTGGAAGCAGACGAATTATTCCTAAACAGTACCGAAATTCTTTTCTTGCTACACATTCCTTATTGGATAGATACCACTCAGCTTATCGCATGTTTCATTCTACGGAAATTACAGTCCTGCGCGTACATAGTGATATTGTGTCCGCTCTACACGACAGAAAAATGGTTGCACTCGCCATGCTTGATTTAAGCACAGCTTTTGACACAATAGACCACAGTGTTTTATTTGATTGGCTGCAGCCGCTCTTTGGATCACAAGATCTTGCCCTTGAATGGATAAAATCGTACTTAACCGGCCGTGCTCAGAGCATTTCAATCAGCCAAGTGACATCCGCGGATATACCCTCTCTTGTCACAATGTATTTGACTTCACTCGTGGAAAGTTATACCATTTCTATGTGGATCTTAGCCAGCTGTACGTTTCTTTTGATCCTCGATCTCCCCAAAACGCCATCGGCACGTTAGATAGTTGCGTAGCGGAAGTGAAACACTGGATGCGCTCTAATATGCTTAAACCTAATGACGATAAAACTGAGCTCATCATTTTTCGCTGATTTCTCACGCAAATGTCCAAGTATAACTTAAACGTTGGTGACACAGAAGTAGTATCTTCTGCTCACGTTTCAATTTAGATGTTAATTTTGACATGAATATGTCCATAGAAAAGTTTGTTAATCACAAAGTGAAATCGTGCATGTATTACTTACGGAATATTAGTAGCATCTTCTGACCTCTAATGCTGCAAAAACACTCGTTCATGCATATGTAATGTCCCGCTCGGATTGCGCAAATAGTTAGCTTTATGGTATAAATAAGGGTCAAATGCGAAGACTCCAATCTGCTCAAAACACATTTGCCAAGTTAATATTCCAGGCATTGAAACGTGACAGTCCAATTGTACTGCTCCAACGGCTAGATTGGCTTCCCATTGAAAAACAGATTGATTTCAAAATCTTAGTCTTAGTTCATAACGGTACGCATGATCGATCACCGGATTATCTCAAGATCTGCTTTTGTTCCACAGACCACGACAATCACTGTGATCTGACGATCAGTATCACTTAGAAGAATATATAACCCGAAACAGTTTTGGCGATCGTTCTTTTGTAAATTACGTACCTGGACTGTGGAACAGTTTACTATTCAGTATTCGTTGTCAAGTCTCAGTTGTTCATTTAAAATCACTTAAGACTCATCTTTTTAGACTTGCGAATGAAACTTGATTATGATTTTTAACCCATACATTTTTATATTTTACTTTTTCGCGCTTTTAATGTATGATTTTCTATGTTATTCTTCTGTTAAGCGCTTGGAGCTGTTTTTTATTATCACAAACTATTTACAATATAATATATAATATAAACTTAATAATGTCTTTGAATGGGAGGTCTGCTGCCGAAAAATCAATTGTTGACGCTTCCTCCCATTCGTCTGGTGAAACCTCAACACCGATTGAGTCGGGTGCGCACAGGCCGCAACGGTTTATAATCTTCCGGCGTTATGACCTGGGGAGAGGCACGATACGATATGGAATGGGGAAAAATCAAGGTAGAGGGTCGGGTAGTGGCCAGCGGAGCAGGACACGATACCGCAGTCGCCACGGGCGACGAGGGTGTGTGATGTACAACCGCTTCTGTCCCCAATGCAGCTGGGATGTGTTCTTGCTCACTTATGCTCACTTATGATCACTGGCTCTTCCTCACCGGACAATGAATTGTCTACTGATAAAGAAAAAGACAATGACGATGACGATGGAATGTTGTCGTAAATGATGCACTCGCTGTTAATGCCTCTATAGGGGCCATGAAGGGTACTGATGGAGGCTGCGTATCATTTAGGCGAAGATGATTTCCGTAGTGACAGTAGCCGACGGAGTTGAATTAAGCCGTGAGGTTGCCGACGCCATCGACCCCGATTTGGACCCAAGGCTACGCAACATCTTAAGTTCTTCATCCAAGGCATGTTTCAGCGTATCCGGGTGAAGGTTTAAGCTCAAACAAATTGCTTTAACGGGTAAAGCTCTTGTCTCTGTGGTTATGTCTCCAATAAAGCGTGTTTTACGGAGGTAGAAATGTTAAAGTCCAGTTCAGTCGTAATCGGTAACTGCTGTTAAGATACATCCTGAGCTAATCTATTCGTCTGTAGCGTGAGATAATTCAGCTAAGGTCACATCTATATGGCTCGGGTCAATGAAATAGATCACATCAGAGGCATAAAATAGCGCCGATGGCAGAGATTTAAGCTTGAAATTTCTCTGTTTGCCGCTATCCATCGGCGTCTGATTTATCAACTAAGGACCGCGCAATGGGTGAAAGCGTGTAAGCAGAGACAGAAGACTTTTCACTATTGGAAACTATGCGACTCAGGCCATCTCCTGCTGTTAAAGTAAAAAGGAGAAGAGCAAGTCCTCAAAGTGAGCACACTGGTCGCAGCAACAATGCAATTACAAGGCTGTATGCCCCAGCAACGCAGACACGCAGTAACCTTGAGTGCAGGTCCACGGCAAGCTTGATATGTGTATATGAGTCCGGAATGGTAAATGAATCTACAACAAAAGCACATGCTATAAATATGTAGCTACCACTGCACAAGAATAGTGAAAGAAACTTAACACGACTTAAACATCTTCTATTTACAGTAAACGAATGAAATATAATTCCGTTAAAACTCCAAATAAACCGTGACATGCACGCCACAACACACTATCGATACCGTCGAAGAGTGGTAAGAAGCGACCCGTCACAGACACAACCCCTGACAGTCACGACTGGTAGCCCGATCGACCTCTTTACGGACTGTGACAGTGATTGAGACAGTAAATCTTCAAATGATAGCAACGTCTCTGCTGCAGTTGATTTTAGAAATACCTTGTTGTATACACGACCCGTGATAGCAGCGACCCGTCACATGCTCGAGAAATCTCTGCCATGGATCGCTGTAGCAGAGAGCCTCTGCATGCACGACTCGTGACAGCAGAGAGCCTTTACATGATCGAGGCGTCACTGCCACAGGTCGTGACAAAGGCGACTCGCGACATGCACAATAGCAATGACCCGTCGCATGATCGACCTATCACAGCAACAGGTCGTGACAACAACGACCTAAGAGATTATCACAGGCCAAACTCGACTCATGCTGACAGATACAAGCGAAACATGTACGAGGTCGTGGAAATGCAAGCATCGGCGCATACCTGATCACCTGATCATACACGTGCCTATAAAAACTATATATATTAAACTTATATTAATACACAAACTCTTCCCAACTTCATCCGTGGTGAAGCCGGAGGGAGCCATAACACGTGATCGATGCTTACACCATGTTGTTGCTGCCACGACCCGACACTGTGTCGAGATGTCGCATCCCTGACAGGTACGACGATACTGTGACAACCACATGACCGACTCAACACCGAGTCAGAAGTGGAAATGAGCGGCTACACTACTCAATACCGCGACAGATCGTCACCACACTGCAATGTTGGCATATCTGCTACAGAAAGAGGCAGTGTTTGCAACACCACAAAAAGAAGGGAGGAAAGACGATGGAAAGTTGAAACTTTCTTGTTTGCAAAGCCGACTCGATGCAAACTGTTTGCTGACAATAAGGGAAACTCTCGAGATGGAAGTGTCTCAGTGTGCATTACAGGAAGCATTTACCGAACGAAAACCAGTTTGACAAAACCCAGAACTACCACGTGTTGAGATCAGCAAAGTCAGCAAACTCGCAAAACGTAAACTTACTATTTTGCATTATATTTAAGTAATTTGGCCATTAATATTTGCACAAATTCGAAGCTGTATATTTATCGATGATTTTCTGGTCGTAGCTCTTTTGGAGTAATGTAACCAACCATACTCACTATGCTATGTATTGCCAAATTTCACGGAACATGGCAAAATACAATCATAGGCATTGCTTCTTTTGGTACGCCTTTGCAACTGCTATGCGACAAAAGGAAAGTAAATTTGGCGAGTGTTTTAAGAACTTTGCAATGCATTTTACTTTAATTTTCACTTGCAATTTAAAATGTACTGTATTCAATGAATTTTTGAATAATCAATAAAAGTGCCGAAATAACAAAGAATAATAAAATTACGTCAAAATGTCATCACAACTAAAATATAGTCTCATAATATATTTCACTCCGAAGCTATGAGTGCAACCGTTTTCAATATATTAGCTTTAAAAACTTCATCACGTCATAGAATGGCATAGATGACGTCTTCGTAAATACATCATCATTAGAATCACAACCTCATGGTCACTAGAAAGTGCTAAGTACCATTGTCCTAGCCCCAGTCCAGTCGTTGTTTTGAAACCGACGGAAAATGGCGTGATAAAGAATAAATAAAAAGTAAAAAGGAAAAACTTCTGGAATTCAAGAAAACAGTAAGTCCCAAATATGAAATATCGCCACGAAGTCTCTGTTATAAAAATAGTGTTAGCTTTTGGCTTCGAGGTGAACATAGAAAATTATATTGGAACAGACTTTAACACTTCCGAAACTTGTTTTATGCTATGGCGATAAGAAAATATGAAATAATTTTAGAAGTAAAGGGTTCATCTGAGCAGTTTAATTCAGATTAGTTAAAATGCTTTTCATAGTTTCCATACACATTCGTTAAATGAAGGCAATGACTACTTGTTGAGGTTGAATTCTTCCATGACTGGATATTTGCATACAAGATTTATTTCAGTGTAATGTCTTGTCATCATTTAAAGTGCATGCGCCTTTACAACTGACACATTGATATCTCCAAATTTTACAAATAAGAGTTTAAAATGCAATCATTATATTGATGTATAGTCAAGCACTTGGCCAAACATAATTTCATAGTTTTAATTCTCCTTGCCATCACGCACATTATCATATAGATTAGTCCTATAAACAAAACATTCCCTTATGTTAATTTTTGAAAAAGTATTTTGTAATTGAATGCGTAATTCAGTTTTAAAATGCTACAATTCAATTATATGCTAAAATGTGTGCATAAAACTACAGTTAATCTTGTCGACAGTTTTGTTGTTTAATTAACATATATATTGTTAACGAATTTGTCCCGGGCCATCAGAAATGTTAATTTCATTAAAACTACCGAGAACCGATATAAATTTTGAAAATAATAACGACTCAGAGATAAAATGCTATTTATCTAGGAAATATAAGGGGAGGCTAGAATGGCCGACTTTGTTTAGCAGTTTAAAAAAGTTTTGTAGTATAGAAATGTCACTAAAAGTAGCAGTTTAAGAGAATGTCTACTTGAACTATTGAATACATGTGATTAATGTGTATGAAGTTTGATTCTGTCAAGAATCTCTCAAATGTGATCTGTTGAGGTTTTGTTCGGCAGTTTTTAGTCAAAACATGTCTGCAGAGTAATAATTCCAATGCAATAACGTGTGTCAATTATACTGCTTTCTTTGTACGTTCTTTCGACTTTGTAACATACCGATCACCATGTCCTTATCATCGTGAAGCCTTACGACGCTCCCCTGATTTCATATCAGTAACACGCTTCAGTCTGAGCTTTTGCAATATACCTCGGTAGTATTGCGAAGAGTAACCAACTGGAGTAATGAACTATTTTCTCGTTGATAAAATAGCTCACCTTTTCGTCAATTATTTATTTACAGATATTAATGTATAGCAAAAATACAGGATAACATCGACTCTAACCTGCCCTTTATTACCTTCATTAAACTCGTACATGTTTCAAAATAAGCTACGGTTTATTATTTCATTGACGATTTCTCTGATTAAGTATATTTTAATGAGTGATAATTACTTTTAATGAAGTTAATAAAGTTACACACGATTAAATACATCATGTATCTTTAATTTACATTGAGTAGGCATTCGGCAATATCCGAGCCATTCTTAGCAAGCTGTATTTAGAAGTCATCGGAAAAATGTACTTTACACTTCTGTTCGAAATGCAAAAATACATAAACACATATAAACAAAGACAAGCAATTCACTGTGGTATTGCTATAAAAACATGAAATATCTATCTATTGGTCTTTTAGCTACATTTGATAAAATATTTATGCAGCTCCAGTTAATTTTTCAGCAGTCCGTTTTATTTTTTGCCTTTAACTGCGTATGTTTTTTTAGCTTAGGAAATAAGTTTTTTTTTGTTTTCATTAAGTTTATTTTTATTGTGGTGTTTTTTCTTGCGAATATTTTTTACTTTATTGTTCCATTTGTCGGTCACTAATTTTAGTGATTTGCAAGTATTGTATTGTATCTTCTCGAATAATGATCTCAGTTAAGAAATTTCAGATAGGCCATTTTGACATTCAGATATGAGATATATAGCATTAAAATTATAATAAAATATAACATATCCTACATTTTAAAGCTTTGATTATTTTTCAAATATCAGAAAATAAAGATTTGTTTATACATTAAAGGCTGTTGTAGCCGACAACTAAATTTGGCTTACCTATAGATCGCTTAGCACTTAGATCTTTTATAAATTGGTTATTAGAGTATATCAAGTTTATCATAGACTATTGGTTCAAGTTTTATCCCAGCTTTTGTGTTATTCTTCAAAAGTCTTTCGAACAACACAGAGAATTGCAAGTCTAGAATATCTTGATCGCGACAGTCACCGACGGTCATTATACCAGGATTAAACATTACAAATGTCATTTAATATTTTGCCGTGATCTACTTAAGAAGTGGTAAATACTAAACGGTATATAAAAATAAGTCTGCAATAGTCAGTTCATTATGTAAACTACTTGGATTATGTTAAGAGTTAAGATAATCATAGCTTTACAGTTACTTTAAAGCCATTGTTATCTTCATTTTTGTGTACTGTTATGATTAAGTTACAACAATTAAAGTATATGGGTGCACTGTAGCTTTAATTCGACTCAAATTATCCACAGAAAAGTTTAAAAATCATCAAGTGCAGTCAAAGTATTCGTTCAAGTAGTTGAATTTAAAAAAATGGAAGAGAATTCCAGTCTTTAATTTTAAAGTATCAGAGCGTAAGTTACTTTTGTTCTCTCGTTTAAGAATTGCTTTTTGAGGATTTGACATTTGACATTTGAAAGTTTTTAGTCGAACCCAATGCTTCGATAGGAGATGTATGCACGATAGAGCTCAATACTTGACCTGAGACATTCTAACCTCATAATCACGTAGCAGTTACGTTGTTGTGTTATGTAATTGGCATTATCTCATGTAAAACATGTTATTTTTATTTGTGTAGTCATCATTAATATTAGGTCTAAGGAAACACCAGTACAGGATAACTTGAAATGTAACTTGAACAACGTCGCCCAAATCCAAAATCTTTAGATATCAATCTGCAAATATTTTTTCGAATTTATTTTAGGTTTTGCTTAACTTTGTTTATTTCAACTAGTAGTGTATACCTTGTAAAAAGCAAAAAGAAACAGATTTGCAAAAAGTAAGGAAAAGCCTAAAAAATAAACACAATTTTTTTGGACTACTTGTTTTGGATCCAGTCTCAATGATAAGGTACAATAACAAATGTAAACATAGTAATGTAATAGGCCACAACGATTTTTCTTCGATTTTAAGAATTTACTCAAGTTTTCCTGTTAACTAATACCAATAAAATGCAGCATATTTCCTTGATATCTGATTTTTATTACTGAGATAATTTTATTCAAGGATATTAGACAACATTAATTTATTATATATTATACAATTGAATTGTTTAGTGTTTAAGTAATAATTCCTCTTCACATGCATTGAATATGTATATGTCATTCATGACGGCAATGGAAAGTTTAACAATATTAAATCTCGGCGTTATTACTCTTCTATATGGGACCATTAGCAATAAAGAAAACCAAGAAGGTGCAATATGAAGAGTAACTTAATAAATATGAGCTAGGTGTGCAGCATTCTGTGTACGCGTCATGTAAAGCAAAAATATGGATTTTAGCTTTGATTTCTCAATATAAGCGTAAATACAAAGTTCAAAAGAACAAGCCATTAGTTAGGGAAAATGACATTGTTAGACGACAGAATTTTTTTTAACTTTCTTTATTAGCGATAGTATTGCACCGGAAGTGATGCCGTTAATTAGTTCGTAACAATAATACGTGCTGCTAGTGGGAGTAATTACCGCTCTGTTGTTGTTGCTCGCTGACGGAAGCACGTTTACGTTGCATTCTTTTAGTCTTTTCTCACAATTGACCTTGCTATTTGTGAAACAGACAATTCAAGAATAAACGCACTTATTTCACCTATCAGTTTTCTTTTTTATCTTTAAAGTTCTAAATGCTCAATGTACAAGAAAATTTCTAAAGCTTCGTACTTTAAGAAAAATTATTTTGATATAATACGCGTGTGGAATTTCCTTCTTTTGTCTATTCAACAGTCTGTAATTCTTACAATTTACTTAAATAATTAAGATCTTTTAAACCATTGTAGCAATATACATGTATCCCACTGTATTAAACTGATCCTTTACTTTTTCATAAATTAATTAGCTTTGTTTTTTGTAAAATTTGGTAATTCTCTAGTTCTGATCATAAAATAACACTCTTTGTGGTAAGTTAGATTCCAAAATGGGTTGAGTGAGATGGCTGTCTAAGCATTCCGAGCATTTTTAAAAGGAACATTGAGCATATATTATTTATTCTGGTGCCAAATAGTAATAGAAACGACAAATAATTAAAAAAATATTGTGATATCACTTGTCGTAATCTTATCATTTATAAGTGTGAAATCTTGCATTAATTGTTTTATATGACTCGGCCAGCTCTATGATTGTGACATCACTTCATAATTATAACACATGTTCAATAAGCCAGCCTGTAATCATCGTAGTGTCATTTCCTGTTCGAAGATACAGTGTATATATTTAGTTTTTAAAGAAAGGAAAGCTGACGTTTTAGATCATGCATGGCAAATTTTTAAAAAAGGAATGCGGTATTGACAAATGCAAGAAAACAGGAGCAATCACAAGAAGCAATCACAGCATGAAACATAGAACGCGAAACTATGAATTTTGTATAATTTTCTACATTGTTGTTGCTTCACGCCTATACCTTTAAACATCGGATGCCATTATATATGCTCAAGAAGTATACGCCAAGTTGGCTCTTTCAAATCAAGATAGATGTTGAAGAATATTTCAAGAAAATTTGTTACCTTTTGAGATTTACAAAACAGATGAAAAGGGCATAAAATGATAGTAAAATACATTTCAGGTCTATTCTATGCGTTTGATTTCCATTACTTTTAACTAGTTGTACCATTGACTCGTTTCAGTTCGTGACTATGAATAAAGATCAATACAAATCTGGCAGCTTGTCATGTTGTCCTTAGATGACTTCATAGTGGTATGACAAGATTCGCTTTACAGCTGTCAAATTAGTCATGACAGGAGTAGAACACACTTGGCGTTTCTGCGTGCAGCTAAATGGACAGCGGACCTTCAAACGTCACTTCAGCGAAATATTAGCTTCCTCTTGAACCCTTCAATTTTAAATTCATTTCCCTTTTTGTAATCAGTTTTTAGTATTCATAACCGAAACTAATCTTCAACTGATTCTAGCTTTTAATGAGAAAGTCACTCCATGTTTCCTGACAGAACTGTTTTAATATCCGCTTGTAGACACGCTGGCTTTGGATTTGGGTGTCAAAAGGTGGGTGTGTTTAGTGTAGGTATGATGTAAAAATGAAAAATATAACAAAGCTTCAAGAAGAAACGCCAGAGGTTGGGCAGCTCTGTTTTATAAAAAAAAACAATGAGAAATGTTAATGATTACTTTTTTTTGTAAAAGTAAATGCCAAACAATCTTAAACATTATATTTTGGATAAGTTGATCAGAAATGCAGAATGCACTGTTTGACAACACAATCATTGTCTCACACTTTTACTGGTCACTAGCTTTTTCACACAACAACACTGTCATTAACAGACCGTGGGGGGGGGGGGGCGCAGCACGCAATCCAGTTTACCTGCCAATATTATATGTACATTGCCTAGAGACTTCTATTCCCTGTGAAATAAAACGGCAAGACATTTTGAAACTTTTCTTATGCAATGCTTGTTATTATGGATAATCATTCTGCGACACTATATTTTTAATAATTTTGAACTTACTTCATTTCTTCGAAAGTTCCTTCTTGATCAGATTACTTGTCGGCCATGACCATTCCGGATATCTAGTGAAAACAATTCAAGTGCAGTCTTAGTTTCAGAGAGCAAGTCTTGGTGATATCACAGACCCGTATGAATCTTTATAGCATAAAATTATAAAAGATTTATACACTTGTTCTTTCTTTGAGACTCAAACTTGAAAGATTCCTTTCATTTTACAGATATTTATTTCATTTTGCTAGGCCCTTGCAAATAAGCTGTTTTGCAGTTTGCTGACAATGTCTTGTGCTAGTCGCACATCTATTGTGTTTGGTGTATGTTAAAGGTTTTTCTTTTTGCTGGAAAGACGTGAACTTTTCCTTCTGAGATAAACCTGGAATAGTTTTTCAGGGATAGTTTTCACAACGGCGACTTCCCGTCAAGCTTTGTTTTCTGATTATTTTATCAAATGTGGTTAAGAGATAACAAACAAGGTATTCTGTTGTCAACAATTCACAAGCTGTATAAGCAACAACGGTTTTCTCACTACACAATACTCTGTCTTGAATCTTTACATTACTTGAAATAGAAAATTTTAAAACCCTGCTTCTAAGGTTAGATTCCTCGGTAATCATGTGTCAGATCAAACTGCGCATATTATGTCATTCATATCGTGACAGAATATATTATGTTCAAATAATATCTTAAAATACTTCTAAGAACATTAATCATTGTAAAGCAAATGCTTAATGAACACTTAATGTTTTGCATTTGTATCTCTGAATCGAACACAAAACATAACCAGTTGTTCATAAAATAATGTAAAATACTGTCCCGGAAATACTATGGATTTTTGGAAATAAAGAGAATATCATTTAAAGTTCAGCTGCATAATGTGTAGAGGTCAATATGTTCCCCTTTGAGCGATTGATTCCCAGTTAGAATCCAGCTGTCTACATCTAGTATCCATACACTCATACTTGAAAGCCTTTGAAAAAGATGTATCACGTGTTTCAACAGGAAACCATTCTACTAATGATAGACTTGTGTGGATTCGTAACTGAGAAAACATGCTAAAGACAATGGAAAAATCGCCAACCATGTTTTGTTGTAAAATTGAATAACGTAATTCGAATTTGAATGTGTAACAAACTGAGCAACTAGTAGAATTTATTCATTTGGCTGACAATACAGTCGTCGGCTCACGATATGTGAATGTTGACTTATCACCGAGCCTTATTTCACATATAACATTCAAAACAGTTAGAAAATCGTCGTTGCCACGTAAACGGGGATTTCTGACAAGAGAATAAACTATAATTTCATCGCTTAACCTTGATATAAACATCTTTTTTCCATATTGTACTTGATTTAATGAACATAACAATACGTTTTGCAATCTAAATATCGTGAAGTTGACCAAAGTTTTCTAACTTGCAAACAACTTGGGAATAAAACCGTGCGCCCAATAAAAAAGAAAGATATCTTAAGATCGCCCGATTCTGATTATAACACGTACCTAATGATAAAACACTTCCGCATAAAGAGATGATAAGTAAATATTACCTATCTGGCAGCGTACGGAACTTCGCTGGCCGTTTTCACTCGAACGCCAAAAGTACAAAAGCCCTTGCGGCGCCTACAGACGCCCAAATAAATCAATGCCAGCCCTATTTATTCACTTTTTATAATCTTTTTGAAAAATCAGATGTTCTTTACACATTTCGATTATATATTGGGATTATCGTTTATTCATTTTGTTCTATTACTAAATCAATCAGAGATATTACTTGCTAAGCTATAGACCAATATTGTTAAATTATAGATGTCTGAGACTGAATATATTTAACAAATAACATATGTTCAAAAATACACGAGACTTTTTTTATTCACTTAGAGAGCGTTTATATGCGGAACAAATATAAACTGGTACGCTAGAATCTCGTGGCATGCGCCACCCTCTCCCACAGGGCCCAACCCTGCAAGAGCAAAGTTAGGTGTGGATCGGCATAACCACGCAACACCGTTTCGAGATAAACTATATTTGAGGTTTTTTTTTTACTTTTTATAAATGTTAAAACGCTCACATTACTTTGGATCTTCTCGCTTGATTCATTTTAAAGGATAGGCCACAAGTCGCATGGTTTAGGAGACGCGAGGAAACGAAGAACAGTTTATGCCGAAAATTTAGTCTCATGATTACATTTAATTTGAAATCCGTACCTTAGTTAGCAGACCAGTATATATATTTCCAAGAAAAATCTATACTCCTTATTTGAATACTCTAGCTATACTGGTTGCGAAAAATGTGAGCTCAGCTCGATCTCCCCTTTCACTTTTGAATGGTGGAAAAACGGTAAGATGGATTTAGTCGTAATTAGAACTACCATGATTTAAATTAGAAAGCCTAATTAAACAGACAGCTGACTGTGCCGGACAGATTTTAGTCCGTTTCTATTCTCCATTTCCAATCAGGAAACCTTGATAATCCAATGCCTCACTATTCCGGACACCAGGCAACCGGTGTTTTCGTAAATACAAGCTTCACTGTATAAAAAATCAAGACAGCAAGACCCAAGTATTGGTTATCTGAGCATGCATTGTTTGCTTCTTTTTTTTTGCTACGGATGCAGCCTGCATACATCATGTAATAATCCCATTGTTTTAAGGTATTAGCTTTCTGAGTTAGGGACCAAACAGTTACTGTAGAAAAAGCAAAAGCATTTCTAATACAATTCGATCTTGATCACTTTAAGCCATATAATTGATAGTTGAATCACTTTCGTAAATGGCTATAATATAAGATTTCAGTCATTATGGATCCGTACCATTACGGACTGGTGCGAATAAAAAACATTTAACACTAGGTTCTTCTTTTGAATACTTCCAAACAAGTCCTGTTCAAAATTGTGAAAAAATCGAAGTATAAAATCTTGTCTTTGTACAATGAAAACATTATGATGATTCTGTGAGTGTGAAAAGTAAGGGACTATTAATAAACCGCTTGCTAAACCGGAGAAACAAGCTCAGCCCCGTCGGTGTCTTGTTTATTGAGGTTTTACTGTATGAGCACAATTAAGACGATGATCTGTGGGGTTCTTTTAAAGGTGTGCTGAAAACATAGAATAAAAAATATTAAAACTGAATGAAAGAGATCTCTGATAGTGAGATATGGAAGGATGAAGTAAAAGATATCTCTTAATCATATAAAATATTTTAATAATTAAAAGATCTCCTTAAGTGTTAAATAAACGTGAAATATTTCTTCAAAACAGATCTCGCTTATTGACTGTTCTTCCCTTATTAAAAAAAAATTCATTAGATTTTAAGAATACGGTCTCAGGACATTTTTCATTGTTTGATCAATTAGAGCTTAATGTTGACGATGATGTGAGTTCCTTCGATAAAAAACGTTATAAAATATGTTATCAATAATTGTAAGCTTCAAGTTTTTTTTCACTAAGGTGATCATGTGACTGATAAGGTATAGGAGTTATACGAAACGACCACCCGCCCTTCCCCTGTTTTGTAAAACACCACCAACGAAGTGACACTGTATGAATAGGAAGCCAATGTGTTGCGAAATTATTAAAATTCAAAACAAGCATGCGCCCGTGGACAGACTGCAGCAGTTAAGTTCCTCTCTTTCATTTAAACATTTTTTTTTGCATTAGAATAGATCTTAACACTATGTTAATGATACGAAATCTACTATAAATATTACAAATGAAAATAATGTATAGATAGACAACTCCCACTCAACCCACCCAATCCCCCCCCCCCCGAAAACCAAATCGATGGTTCCCGAAAGCAAAAAGGCTGTTCAAGCTTCTTAGGAATAACCTCTAGTCCTCGTTTGATGTGAAGTCGTTTAGTTACTTATACCCTTTTTTAAGTACAATAACCGTCATGACTTTAAGGGTCGGCGAAATAATTTACCATTATTAAAACTTACAAAGATAACTCTGTAACAAGAGGGAACACAATGAGGCGATCTGCACGCTGCTTCTTTGCTTAACCTAAAAAGGAGTATTACCAACTTACCTCTAAAAGAAAGAAAGAAAAAAAACGAGGACCAACACATCACTGTTAGGATTGCAAGTGCGAAAGTGAATTCTGCAAAACAGAAGGACGGGAAATTCTGATTTTTATTCGGCTAATGAGAAGAAAAAAGTGACTTCTAGGTACTGGATTAAAACACCAGCTGTGTAGCCTTTCCTTAATTGTCACTAACATTAACACCTGTTAATTAAAAAGATTTTTCACCTACAGCTCTAAGATGTAAAAAAAAAAAGTGGACTTGGAAAGCCCACGAGTGGAGAAAACGCTAAATCAAACAGTGAGCCCAATAGTAAGAAGGAATGTTTTATCGTCTTAAAGAGATCAGTGAAAATAGCCGCTCTTTGAGCAAACTTCAATTTTGTTTTTGCTTCAGTGAAAATGTGTGGATTTAAACTGTGTGAGAAGGTTTGAGAATAAGCGAAGCCTACCGGTCACATCCAGGCCACTGTTGAAAAGTTCATTTAGAAAGCAAGCAGATCAAATACAGCACCCCCGGATTTTTAACGCTGACAAAAAAAAATCCTGCATAAATTGTGAGTATAATATATTGCGCATTGCGGAATCGCTTGGCTCATATGCTGAGGTGGCTCCGGCGAGGACTGGTCTTCCGTTGAGTGGAGCGTTTTATGAGGAGAGAACACACATGCCCAGAATAAAAGTTATCCAATAATCCGCCTGTGAAGCTATCACAGTGTGATTTTAATCTAATAATCTTATTATAAAGATACATTTATTAGAGGAGGTGACGTCATATCAGTTAACAATGGATACAAGAGGATTTGCACTTTTAATTGGTGAGTAAACTTGACAACATTTTAGTGGAGTTACCGTAAAATTTACTGGAGTGTAATAAATGCCGTTACTGCTTGAAAGAAACAACGGAGTTTGATCAGCACCTTTCTCAATTGTAATCGCTATGGAGGGGATTTAAATTATATGAATAAAAAAATATAACGTTTGATGTTGTGAAATTTGCAATGCCGTATTTTTATTGGTGTTTTTATTTAAAAATGATTCTGTAGAAATAAGAATTCGAAAAGAAAGAAAATTATGTATAAAAAAGAAGAGATGGAGGATAATTTAGAATGATGTCTTTTTTACAATTACTTTTGTGTTTCTTTTCAAGTAAGAAAATTGCTACACACATCTGTAAATTGCATGGAAAGGAAATGTGTATTTATGTGCATAAAAAAAGATATTTGAAAGACTTTCCGTATCCCTTATAAGCAATATTAAGGTATTAAAACTCTCGAAATTATCTTAGATACAAGAACTAGATAAACTTTTGATGTCGTGTTCCGGTGAATCTTGTCGTCTTAGCGATTGATCACCCCCCTTTAAGATAAACGATTTGATTGACGTTTGATGCTTCAAGTTAAGTTTCTTATCTTTTTATAAGCAATTTTAAAGATTTAATGAATGCCATAAATTACATATTATCATAGAAATTTAATACGTTATTGCGATGTTATTATAAGGCATATCTGTTATCTGCACCATTGTGTATCTTTTCTAACATATAGATAAATACTTGACTGGCTCTTCCTTAAATTATACAGGTAAAAAAAAATTGTGGTAAAAACAAGCCGTTATAAAAATTGCCCCTATAACTGCATTGTGATACATTTTACCAGTTTTACGTAATGTCTAATTTTTACCTTTTCGTCCATAACTGTGCAAGTGAGAAAATCAAACCCACTGCATAAACGAAGTGGCTCATTAGACCTATCTATGTAAATACTTAAAATAACCCGAATGTTATGGCTGCATTTTTCCTCTATTTTTTTTTAAATTTTTGTTTAAGAAATCCAGGTAACTGACTGACGTATCCCGCCAATGACGTAGAAACATTGTTTCCGAAAATGACATTTTTAGAACAAGAAATGTGTCAAGTTTTTCACATTTCAATTGGAGGTAGCATTGATAGTTTTGGGGGAATTTGTTACAAAGTGAATTGCACCTCATGGAGCTTTAAATCTTCAAAGAAAGCAAGCTGATTTAAATACAAAACAGTCTATGCACTGGTTCTGTTTTGATATCTCGAAAAAGAACAGTTAGCATTCTTCTTCTATAAATAGCCAAATCCTCAATGCGTGACCCTATCAAACCATTATAAAGAAACCTATTTGGTTTTGTGTCGAAGAGAAGGAGTCACCATATTTTTTGGGTTCAAAATGCGAACAGAACAATTGGGGAAATTATGACAAAATTGCGCGAAGTCCTTCTTTACTTTGACAACATCATTTGAAACGTCTTTAAAGTCATCTCAATGAGAAAGCGGGGTGACAAATACAATTGGCTCAATTAGAGATCGAATATCGCAATAGCTTTCAAAATATTGGAAACCTTAAGCGGCCTCTCTGGAACCTTGCCGTGTCGTTTTGAATAATTTCACGGTGCTCATAAAAGCCCATATTAGTTTGTTAAACCCTCGTTGAATGATAATTACCTCTTTAAATGAATAATTATGGCAAACCACATGGTAGGCTCTTTCATACTATTTATGAAATTATAGTAAATAAATTAATAAATAAAAAGCGAGGTATTAAACCACAGATTATACATAACATTAGTTACTAAGGGAAAATCGAAAATTTTGTGCAATTCCAAATTGTTATCAGATGCCCATTTCTTAACATTCCCGACCATATCGAGCCTTAGAAATTCTTCAGAGTAGGAGTTCTTGGGGCTTATATATATATATATATATATATATATATATATATATATATATATATATATATATACCCACTCTAGCGTATATTAAGACACTGCTACATTTGATGTGGATATGTTTCAAGGCTCCCTGAAATTATTCATTAACGGATAGAGCTGCTGCTTGCTCAGCAATTTGCGTTGAAAGCCTAAAATTGTTATGTAAACTTGGGAATGCGTTCGGTTTTAAGTGCATATTTGATATTTTGCAACAGAGTCAGAGCCGTTGTGCATATTGCCATCAACAGACCAGAGAATTAATAGAATTAAGACGTAAATATTTTGAAGAAATAGTTAGTAAACTTGACATGTTATAGGCAGAAAAATAATTACAAAATGCTGGCAGAAGCGTGAGAGAAGGAATTCACAAAAGACACTGTATATTGAAACACAATAGCTATTCCTTATCTACTTAGGAATTAGTTCAATTACTCGAAATTCTATAGGGCTTATATTTAATATGGATGACCCAAGGTAAAAATGCTCATCTTTTGTCATTAGGTGCTAAATGCCCCCAAAAACTTGCATGTTAAAAAGAACCAATAGACATTTGTACCCATGTACGGCTATCGTTGATAAATATTATTATAACAGCTATAAGATATCCTTAAAACGCCAGAATATCTTCGATAATGGATTTCGTATACTTGTATGTAATCTTTGATAGCTACTCCACACCACTTAAAGTCTCTTATACAACTACTATACTTTGCACTTTTTCAACTAATTTGATATTCTGTGACTTAGTTAATTATAAATATATCATAATGTAAAACAGATCTTGGTTCTTGAAATGGCACAACCCTATTCGTCTACTTTTTCTCTATTTCCATGAAGTTCAAAAACTATACGTTTTATAAACATAAAGTGGCCATGAAAAAGGAGCCATTCGATTTGCTTTCAATCAAAACTGTGACAGGAAAACACGGCAGCGATATCATTCATACCGTCTTTAAATGTGTCAGAAAAATGTTTTCATATTACATTCCTTTTTATTATCTATTCGCGATGATGGATGACTAATTGTTCAGAAGAATGTCTCCTTTTCTCTTTAGTGTTATTTAATTGTTGCATATTGTCAGAAGAATGAGGAAAAACCAAGCTCTTTCCATCATCCGATCCCTTTGTATTATGACCTTGCACCCTCTGCCACCCCTCCTCCTACTGTCCGACATCCACACCCAATAAAACCGAAAACAAGACATACTGGATTTATTTGCGATAGGTTTACGTGTGTGATATGTGACATAAAATTTCACAACATACGCACATTGTATTTGTCACTGCGCGCGAGTTTTGCCCTTCTATGGTGAAAACTAGTAGCGAACTGTGAATCCACGACATGACGGCCGACGACATAACGACTGACGACATAACGTCCGGTAAAAGTAAAGGGTGCGACATTTGGACAAATTTTTTATTCAGGTACAGTTCCACATAATATGGTTCTTATTTTCGTGTTTTTGTTGTACAAGAGTCCATCTAGAATAATTTTTGGTTTTCCTTTATTACTTTCTATGATTTTCATGTTGGAGTTAAAGTGTGGTGTTTTAGCAAAAAGAGCTTCCATTATATACGAAAGTTTTGACATCGCAGCATCAAGGAATTAAGTAATATATTAAAGCAAAAAAAAAAAAAAAAAAAAAAAAAAAAAAAACGGCGGGGGAGGGGGGGGGGGAGCAAATATTGGCCCAAATGTCGCACTCTTCACTTTTTTTCGGACGATATGTCCTCGGGCGTTATGTCGTCGGGCGTTATGTCGTCGGGGGTTATGTCGCCGGGCGTTATGTCGTCGGGGGTTATGTCCTCGGGCGTTATGTCGCCGGGCGTTATGTCGTCGGGGGTTATGTCCTCGGGCGTTATGTCGTCGGGCGTTATGTCGTCGGGGGTTATGTCCTCGGGCGTTATGTCGTCGGGCGTTATGTCGTCGGGGATTATGCCGGGATACCGCGAAAAATCGTTGATATAATTGCAATAAATAATTGTAAATAAATAAAAAAAAGAATGTAAAAAATAGAAGTAACAGTGGATGAAATAAAGCAATATTTATAAAATCTTGCATTCTAGTGGATAAATTTTACTGTAAAGATTATATTTGTGACTAGCTCTCTTTTCTTATCACGTTATTTCTTTTTAAAGAATAACAAATTCTAGTAATGAAGGTGTATCATCCGATACAATTAGACTACTTTGATTCATTAACAATATATATTATATATATTGTACCCCGTTCCCAATACCCCCCCCCCCTCCCCGAACGCTGCCCTAAAAATAGAACATTTCTCACATCTAAAAAAAAAGAAGAAGAATTTCTTCCAAGCCACTCCTTGCAAAATAACGAAAATCCCTGTGTACACACCTCTCTGGAAAACTCAAAAATCCCCATCAGCTTGTCAAAAATATTTCTTGAGGCTCGAAGAAAATCACTTAACTGAATTACAGTGATAGGAGCCAACGATTATGACGTTTGTTTGAAATTCGGAATCTAAAATAATTTTGTCTTTGTGGATTGCGCGGTCAACGCTGCGATGGTAGTGATTGAGTTCTCAGTGAGACATCAATACAGTAGATCCCCGGCAATAGGACCACTAGTGGGACGGAACTAAAAATGGTCCTATTTCCAGACTGCTCGTGTTTGTGAGGTTCTTTACAATCCAGGACAACTGGAACAGAGCTAATTAACCGTTGTATTTTTGTGGAGGTCATACTTGCTGGGCGGTTTATCAGCTTTCTGCTGTAAGTTGTGGTGACTGTTGTAGTTTGTTGATGCGTACCAATATAATGGGCACAAAATAAACAATCCAACGGGGCTCAATACACACAATGCTCGAACGCCAAAGCGAATGTTTCGAAAGTACTTCCATGTGGAAGTGTCACCATAACGCAAAAGCTGCAGATATAACGACTGTTACACGCCACATAATGACTGAGGGTGTAAGTAACAAAGACATATTCACAAATGCTAATTGAAGGCCATTTCCTTTCATGAAGGATATTTCATTTTATTGTCACTTTTCGAGATAGGTTTTAGAGGAGGGGGCAATTTTTTTGTGATTATATCATAGAAAATTATATTTGGAATAAATCCTTTTTGCGGTATTTATAGTGACAACATTTTGAAGCTTGGGATAACATGCATTGTTACAACAAGATCTGTGTCTCCTTTCCGTTATTTCACTTTTTTGAAAACACGTCTTTCGGTTTTCACAAGACTTTTGACTACTACCTAAAACTAACTCCTCGCCAGCGATTTCTTTTATCATCGTGTGTAGTGTCACCAGAAGGGTTTCATTTCATGTAATTAAAATTTTAACCAACCCCCCCCCCCCCACCTGTATCACGCATGGGGCAGGGGGATGGGACAGTTGTATTTTTAATGCGTATAACCACTACATTTTGAGAAAACCACATAATTTTAATTAGCAGAAAAACATTCAATTAGCCAAATGAAGACCCTCACTCTACCTCCATCCTTGAAAGAAAAACATCAATTTTGCAAATATTTCCTTGAAAAAAAAACAGAAATCAGGTGCTACCTGAACCCATAAATGAAATGGCAAAATCCGATTTAAAAAAAAAGCAAAACAAACAAAGAAATAAAAGGAAGAGCGCGCTGGCCAGGGATTTGCGCAGTTTGGGGATAGCAGCTCACACAAGGCGACATTTGATAAGAGGCTTTATTGCTGTAGCATTCTAACAAACAGTTATCCGATTCTGACATGTTGATGAATGGGAATGATATAGCTGGTGTGTGGCAGAAAGGTTACCTCACAATAATAGTTAGGTAAAGTTGATTTGTTTGCAGTAAAATACTGCTGTTTGAGAATTTGATTCTAGCTGTTTGAGCGTCTGGTTAGTGCATGAACCTGGTGTATCATTTCAGTCAGCACAAATTTATCACTTGCATTTTATGTACTTAAGCCTCATCTTAATATACGACAGTTCAAAGGTTTAATTCCGGTTATTACGTAAATAAAAGGCGAAACAAAAATTGACCTTCGCACTTTTTGCGACTTCCCATGTTGGGGTATAATAATAATAATAATAATAATAATAATAATAATAATAATAATAATAATAATAATAATAATAATAATAATAATAATAATAATAATAATAATAATAATAATAATAATAATAATAATGACGACGGTTGCCTGTTCACGCCTAGGACTAATAGCCACTCTGTCCCAAAAAGGCGTTAAATCATGTATTTATTATTATTATTACGTCATAATTAGATTGTTACCTATTGAGTGACGGCTCTTTCGAATGCACCCAAGAGGGTGTGATAATTAGTGATAATTATGCACTTCAGAGCGGTTATCACTTTAGGTATAGACGATAATTACAGTATAAATGCGACAGAATTTCGTTTGTTTTAAATGTGACACCGAGTGTTGGGTATGATCCTTTCATATTTTTGCCTCTGTTTTGCCATCAACAAAAGGAGAAAACACCCATGTAACGGTTTACTGGGCAAGGATGATGTGTGATTTCCGAAAACTATAGGTAAATTAGCACATTTTAAAAGACGAACCATATCATATTAGGACAACATTCCCAACCCGTAAGTGCATACAAAATGTCCACAATGGAAAGGGGGGGGGGCTGGTGTAGTGGGCGGGGGGGGGGGCGGATGTGGTTTTAAAAAGAGGGATGTGATACAATTTAACATCCCCCCTCCTAAATCAAGATTTCACGCGTCAAGTGGGAAAATCATGTCAGGAGAGGGTTGGGGTGTTGCAGTCTTGCACCTCGGGCCAATGAATAGCAATTTTGATGACAATATGTATTATTCGGCTGCAGCAGAAATGCGCCTTGTTTGGGGCATATTTTTTCTGCTTTTGTTAATTTTCTTTTGATATTTACCACTGATGTGTAAACAACAACCAACAACAGTCTACTTTCATATTTCAAACAGATAAACCTGTGTCAAATCCAAGATAGCTGAAGGATGCTAAATTCCTAACTAAGTACCAACCTCAGGTGTATGCTGTGTTTCTGAAAAAGCCATCAAGGCTCCTTGATTTCACTTCTCCTCGGCTGAGTGGGCTCTTGAAGCGGCTTTGGTATGGCTGAGTAGTCGATACAGCTTTTCAATCTATCCTGGCCGCAGACGCTAAAACAGGTACAATAGGACTTCCCGATTAGACCACCTCTGAATTATAACCACTTCCGAATCATGACCACTTTATTTTCTCACATTATCGCTCACATTCTAAAAAGGACCTATAAAAAGGACCACCTCTAAATTAAGGCCTCTTTTATTTGCCCCGATAGTTCTCCTACATTCGGAAACTCCAGAGTACTAATTTCGGTTGACATTTTGAAGGGGTTACACATAGTAGTGAGGAGGGGTATGGGAGGAGAGGTTGTTTAGTGGCTGGAAAGCGACTGTTTACAATGGAACCACCACATCTTCTGCTGCTGCTTGTATAAGGATGGGGTTATATTTGGCAATAAATCCAATTTTAATTTGCTGGGGGAAGGGGAGAGGGGTGGTAGTACGAGATTATGCCTCTTCACCCGTCCAGTCCCATTTCTTCACCAATTTACAATTCTCTTGCAAACACCCCTTGTAGTTCTAAATAAAACCAAGAAACAAAACTTTGGTTCTTAAGTCTTATTATAACATTTAATACCTCTATCTGAGTAAATAAATAACCACAAATAAATAAAGGACATAGAATAATACGTGAGAAATAAAGCGGGCATTAGCCTGGTACTGTTGTTTCAGTTTTCCATAATGTGGACCAGCCAGACCAATGTCTCCGACCAATTTTCATGCTTATGTCCTCAAAAGGTTAATTTCCGTAAAAGAATCAGATAAAAAGAGGCTCATTTACATTTCAATGATTCTTTCTTCCTGTCTCGTGAAAATTGAAATTGATAATACAAGCTATTCAATAAAATACAATCAAAAAGTTATCAGTTATTCATAGAAATTGTCTAACGGTGCTTCAAGTCAGAAAACAGCTGTTATTGCGATGTCCTTATTTACACATCAATAACTCGAGTAAAGAAGCTTTTATAGTCTCTTCTTTCCCTAAGTGACACTCTCTCAGTAAATCTCAGCTTGACGAACATTCATACTTGGCTAAGAATGGCATGTAAAAGGCCTTCAAGGTTTAAAAGGAAAGGTAAAGAAGCTAAAAAAAGCAAGTTTTGTGCTTAAGGATTTCAGAAGGGGATTGTTGGACAGCCCCTTTGTTTTAACCATGCGATCTACAGAGTGATTTTTACTCAAAGCATGTCCTCAAAGCTCATGTTTAATTTCCATTTACAAAAACTCAATCCAGAGCAAAGGTAAATTTCGCAGTGGCAGAGTTCTGCTCGTATTTTAGCCCAATTATTAACTCAAAATAAGATCAAAAACACTTAAAAGCGCTATTGACCGGACAAACATATGTTCCTTATTCGGGATTCTGCTGTATCTAATTCATGAGAGTTAGGTGAAAACGCATTTACTTCACACGACACATTTTATTTTGTTTTGGAGAATTTTTGCATTTTTTGTGACGTCACAGAAAGCACGTGGGATGTAAAAAATAAACAAATGCAGCGAAATTGATTAAGATTGATGTATGTAAATAAAACAGAGATCTGCAGCTGGCTGTTTTCTCTCTTCTCTCTCTCTCTCTCTCTCTCTCTCTCTCTCTCTCTCTCTCTCTCTCTCTCTCTCTCTCTCTCTCTCTCTCTCTTCAAGAAGACAAGTCCATTTCTTCTTTAAAAATTGTCTCTAAATAAGGATTATAATAATGATAATAAAATGTAGCCTGTGAAAGACAGGAAATATATTTTATCAAATATTGTGTATGGTATACTATAAGATATTTGATTTTATATACAGAAGGGCAACTTCAGTGCATTTGACCTCAGGCGAAAAGATTGAGCAATTTTTGGATGGCTCTTTTATAAATGTTGACGTGATTCTTATTCTAATGGAAAACTAATTGTAACGTGAATATTGCGCGAGGTCTACAGATTGTATTCCCATGATGACTGCATGCTGCTCCAATTTCGGTTGCATGTACGGATTCTGGGAATTAGTTTGGCAACTGGCAGAGGGTATACTGTCTTTCGCCACTCTCTGCCATTCTCTTTCGATCTTCCTGATCAAATTAACATTTGAATCTACGAGTTTTGCGAAAAAAAAAGGTCAACCACAATTCCCATTAACCAACTACCGAATCCCTCAGAGAAAATCCTTGAATCACTCCGGCTGCCTTCAAGTGTATATGTAGCGGATTCCTGCGGTCACCTGACCAAGTACTAACTCAACTTAGCATGGCTGTCGAGGTGAATAATCTAAAAAAACGCCGCTAAAAACAGGAGCCAGTAGCGAGGGCAAACGCCGCGCTGCTTACGTGAAGGGATAAGACAGGACAAATACAAAAATTAGACCTCTAGTCGCTTTAAATGAGTCCAAAGAAGTAATTTTATGCTTTAAGTAGACCAACGCCCTGTTCTCATTTACTGTACTCTATTTCTTGCACCTACTCTATTTTTCTGCTACAGTAGAACCTCGCGACAAGACCACCTTAATACCTTAATTAAATAAAGACCACTTCTGTGCTGTCCCGCTGCCATTTCTTGCCAGAATAAGGGGACTTCCATATACTAAGACCACCTCAAAATTTAGGCCTTTTGATTGTTTACAATGGCACTTTTAATTCGCACTTTTATCTAAATGCTGATGGATAACTTTTATTGTTTGAGTGAATGAACGCTTGGGAAATTGATATTTTTGCCTTGCGCCTGAGTAACCTGGGGCCTTGTCTGCAACATTTTTTCCTGTGCATTATTTGACTGTTTTCGAATTTCTGATGTGATACAATTTAACAGCCCCCCCCCCCCCCCCTCGTGTTATATTCTGTAGTCCCCGTAATCTGGCCAAGTCGTGAAATGGACGATCCTAACGATTATTTATTAACTTAGGGGCCATAAAGATCAATTGTAAAGTGACTAAATAACTTAAAGCTATTTGGCAATAATTAGTTTAAACAGCAAGAACGCTTGCTTTCAATATCGCCGATTGAACTATTTAGTATTTAAGTGAAGAGCCATGTTTGGCAACGAAATGAAATAACGCGCAAAAGAAACAAGCAGTGTGGGGGGTCAACTTTTATTTTTAACCCTCATATTTTTTCTCTTCACAGTAGGAAAAAGTCTACATAATAAGTTTTAAAAGGGGTCCCTAAGTTCACGATTCCTTTAAGGGAAATGTTTCACCATTTATTTACACTATGCAGGAGTATTAAAATGACGCTCCTAAAACAAGGCCGGGTTTATTCGCCTGCGTACCCCCTCAAAGAATTTTTCTGACATATTCTCTTCAGAAAATTAATTTCAAATTTCATTAAATCAGTGACATGTGTTATCAGAAGTATCTTAATGAAATTTAGATATAGCCAGAATGTAACTTCAAACAAAGAATGGCGTTGTAGTGTTAAGTGTTTAGATAGTTGGTTGCGATAAGCAAAATCCGCCCATCCCAAGGGTGTCCCAAGTAGAAATATGAAGCCTGAAAACGTCCACATTTATTCCGTTTTTGTCCAACAGCCAACGTCTACGGCTCTTCGGTCTATAGTGTATTAGTCTTTTTTGTTCCGCAGACCAAAAAAAAAGACCAACTTGGGATTCCGCGAAAATAGTACTCGTTAAAAGAAGGGAACTTCTCTTTAAAAACCCATCTGCTTTGTGTTTATACACAGCAGATATATCTCTATGGAGGTCAGCTGGTTATAACAACACATTCATTCACGCGATGTCGTGAGATCGCTGCAAGTATTAGCGGAAGCCTAAAATTGGCTAAATTGACCTTTTTCCCTTAAATGCAATTGGGAAACAACGACAAAGCTTAGAAAATTGATAAAAGATCGTTGGAACCGTTTTCAGCCAATCAGAAAAGATCTTTGATTGTGGGTGGAAAAAATTTCGCCACACATACTCAGCCACACCAACTATGGAGATGTGCTCCCCCAACTCGAAAATTAAGTCTTACAGTGGCCCGGCTTATCCTCAGGTAATCCTTATTTAATCTCTTCCCGAGAGATACTGTAATGAGAGCCAAAGAGCACAAACCACAGTTTAACAGTTTTCTGGGTTTTTTTTTTTTTTTTTGGGGGGGGGGGGAAGGTGGGGGTGGGGGGGGGGGAGAAGGCGGGGGATAAACAAATTAAAATAAGCACATCAAACTGTTTTATAACCTTTCGTTATTTGCTGGGCCGCTTTTGGTAAGGTTCGGCTAGGGTTAATTGGTTGTCAATCAAACTGTACATCTCCAGGTCACCCATTCTTCTCTTGTGAAATTAAAGTATTCATATTAAAGTACTGTGGCGGTTATTTAGATACGACAATCATTTCACAAAGAACAGAGAGATTCTCATTCCATTAAAATTATTTTTAAATCGAATTGAAGATAGTGGCCTTTATTTAAAACCTGTCCACACGGACCACTAATTTTTACGTCTATGAACCCCCTGGTGATGGCTAGTGACTTCAGTATTGCCTAACCGGACCATTTAATTGTTAGTATTTCCTTTCCTGGCAGTGAAGCTCACCGGAAATGGTAACTACTGACAGGACAATTCGAAAACAGACACAAACTAGACAGAATTACGCTAGATAGCGGAATTGGCTACTTACAGAAACCACTAAAGAAAATATGTGTATTAAAGTATGACCAAGAAGCTCAAAGTGTCAATTTCTTGCCGTCGTTTTGGTCCAACGGCTTCGAAATTAACCTAAAATCGCTCTATCTCTCACCGTTTTCGAGATAATAGTCAACTTCCGGTTTTTGGCCTTGACCATGACCGAGAAGGTCAAGGTCATCGAGGATCGTCTTATGTAACGTTGTTTTAGGACCAAAGGGTAAAAAATGAGCTCATAATCGTTCTATTTCCAACCGTCCTCGGGATAATAGTCAACTTCCGGTTTTAATCTTGCCCGTAACCGAGAATGCCAAGGTCACCGAAGTATCTCCTATGTAACGTTATTTGGACCAAAAGAGTCGAAAATGAGCTTAGAATCGCTCTATCTCGAACCGTTTTCGAGATAGGTCTTCCTATCGGTAACGGTACATGAGGTCACATGACCTTTGACCTTGCTGTTAAAGGTCAAGATTTTGGACGGAAGGCTACCCCCTGCCGAGTACGTTTTATAGATTCACACTAGGATTTGAGCAACTTTATAGCTCTTTTTCGTGATTAATAGGTGTTTCAAAAAATATTTGACCTCACTTTGACTTTGACCATTGAGATCAAGGTCAAAATATTTGCGGTTTCACCGAGAAATATTGATGATAGGTGTACCGAATATGAAGTTCCGCTGACTCAAACGCCAGTAGGAATTTTCTGGTGCCCATTTGGTGGAAAATAAATTTGACCTCAATTTGACCTTGACCTAGAGCTTTGAGGTCAAAACAAATTGACCTCGATTTACCAAGACCTCGTCACCCCCTACACTTCTGCCAAATTTTATCTCCCTCTATCAAAAACTGTAGGAGGAGTTTTCTGGAAACCATCCAAACGGAAAAAAGAGAAGAAAAATAACGAAAAAAGGGCAGAAACTTCTGGAAAAACTACAAACTTATACCCAGTTGCAAACGGAGTTTGCAGGTAGGAACGAGGACGTAAAGGACGACAATTTCAATTTTTTTCAAACTGCTTTTGACTAATATTCATAGAAATCATGCATATGCTGCTTGACCGGGTGACCCGATGGTGGGGGTACTGTGGCTGAGGTATGTCCACACAATGATTGTCGCTGTCCAGACGGCGATTCTATATAAATATTTTCCCCACGTCTGTAAAATCTTTGACTTTGCAACCTATCCTCTACGTTGGTGAGCTGTCCACCAGATAAAGGACGTCTGTCCAACGTCGTAACGTTTACTGGGCCTCCCACTGCTACAGGAAGTTCTTAGACTCTCATCAGACGATTCAAATTGAATTTTGCAGCCAGCATTGTCCAACCTGCTTGGATCAGCTCCCTTCATCCCACTACATGTCAGACAAGACTGAAACAAACAAGCCGACAAACAGACAAACAATCAAAGAGAATTGGGCTGTCATTGAGTCCTTTTGTAACATTTGGATAAGTGAGAAATGACGTTGTAAAAACGTTCCATATACGCCGTGCATGAACGATGAGAAATGATTTCAGTTTTGCGCAGGAAAAATATTGGGTGTAAAATGGAATATGAAATCATCTTTCAGCAGGTATATAACAGACGTTTTTCTCGCAGCGTCGTACCCTTTTTATGCAAGAAAACCACTATCCTCGAAGTACTCCGTGCCGGCGCGCCTTCCCACGACCTGACATATGCAAAGTCACATGCTTTGGCGAATCCAGGGATGTGAAGGGAAAGGTCTGAGGTGGATCGAGGGGGGAGGGGGAGGTGTTGCTGGGTTTTCTTGCTGGTCTTCCTTGACAATACAATGGTGTTTGGAACTTGGGGTGAAACTAAAGAGCTGGATCCGTGCGTAAGTAACAGCACGTTTAACAACGTTATAGCGGCTTCTTGCGGTGCATTGTGGGAGATGCTCTACGTCAGTGATCCAATAAATCGCCAAGGAGCACTCAGCCAAGGCAATAGAATATTCACTCGGCGATCCATTCTTCTATCAGATACCATTTGATTGCCTACAACATTGGCTGAAGTTTTAGGCGATACAGACACGAGATGACCCCCACCAAATAGTGTGATAGCCCCTCGTGGCTTCATTGCGTCTAGCTCTATGGACCCATCCATCTAGTTTATCTTGGCTTCTATCTTTTTTCTCTCTGATTAATTCCATCCATTTCGAAATTTTTCGTCAAATCGAATTTGCGAAAAAAATTGACAGGACTTCAAAGTCATAAGTAGACTGTTTTGAATGAGATTAAAAAGAATGACATTGAGAGGTCCTGTCCCGTTTTATGGTTCAAGGGGAATTTACGCTTTACAAATACTCCAGTGCTCTCTCTCTCTCTCTCTCTCTCTCTCTCTCTCTCTCTCTCTCTCTCTCTCTCTCTCTCTCTCTCTCTCTCTCTCTCTCTCTCTCTCTCATGTGTCTCTCTTTCACTCTGTAAAGATTTCTTTCCTTTCTTCCTTTTTTCCCATCCTTTCTTCCCCATGTTTTCTATCAACATCGTTTCATTTTATATGTCCACAATTTAGCAGTAAAATTTAAAAAAAACTTAAAAACATGAGCCGACATGCTTGACACATGTTTTCGCCGCAAGCTTTAGAAGTGCATCTTAAACAACGTACTTTATTCTTGGTGAACACGATTATGAAATTGTGAAAATCATTTAAATTTTGACAGGCTTTTTTTTGTCTCAAAGACTGAAACTTTAAAACCCAGCATCGCTGTGCTTCTTTAATACACTGTCATGGTGATAAAATTTATTTGTGGCCCATTCTTAAAACTCTCCACACTTTCCTATTTCCCACAAGACGTATAATAAGCCCGACTTAATGCGCTTAACCTTCCACTAACAGATAATATGTGATTGAATTTAGTCTCAATTGGATAGTGGCTGAATTCCAAGACACGCCTTTATCTGCCACTGTCACCCGGCTAAAGATATAAGTGTTTAAAGAATATTTTATGCTATTTCCGATACACTGATGACATTCCAAAGCTTATAATGAGTAAACAAAATACTTTTTTCATCGCTTAAAAACTAATATATTTTCCAAAACTGGTCTTCAAGTATTTGCATAATATTTAGAAAGCCTTGCTATATTTTATTTAAAAGTACTAGTATCAAATTTAAGTCTTGTTTTTTTAAGCAAAGTATTATTGCGTGGTTTTTTTAAACATTAAACGTCAATGACTCATTTTGCATGGTCTTTAATACAAAATATTTTTAAAGTGAAGTTAATGAAGACCGAAGCCGCTAACATCGGACTGACAAGCCACTGCGTACCAACGATTCATATCTGTACTTTTGCATTTTTAGCGCCAGTTTATTTTGCCTTTATTTTTCGGCTTTATGAATTTGACCTCACATTAACTTGCAAAAAAAAAATGTTGCCGTTTATAAAAATACGATTTTCAAATTGATGATTTTTTTTCCATCGGAAATAAAATGATTCGTTTAGTGGTAAATGGCATTATAAGGGGTCGCATTGCTGTGGACGTAACAATACAATTATCGACTCAACTGCGTCAGCGAATAATAAACTGATTTATTTCTGACAATGGGAATTTGTCTAACTCTAACGGCAAAATGATTCTCGGGCATCTCAATGATCACTCCAATATCGTTCCATTTCATTTTAGGCTCACTTAATTTATTTGCGTGTTGTTAAAGCGTGTTGTCTGTGTTCTAAAAATAACCATGTGGTGGTTTATATTTCAGGTTTCCTTGCGTTAGCATACGCAAAGACTACACGGAATTTGAGCCATCGCTATCTCGAAACAAACGAGATTGAAGACGAGACTTGTTTGAATACAATGGAGAGAGTGTATACGGATCATGTGATTGCTCCGAATCCACCGAATCTGATAGGAGAGTGGACGTCAGGCAGGTACGCCAAAAAATCTATGCACTATCCATTCAGTAATTACGGTAATAAGCACACAAGGAACATTTCAGTAGACAGTATGAAATGGAAAGGAAAAGTGTGTGTGGGTGGAGCTAAACTGAGAACGTGATGCACGGTAAAAAAAAAAAAGCCTTTTAAAGAAGCGGGCATATGAGCAGAAATAACCGATGAAATATTGGGTTTCTATCGGATTTAGCAGCTGAAACATTTCTAACGAGTTTGAACGTGGACCAAAACAGAATCCTTTGCCATTATTGCAAATTTTTGGTTTTACAGCCCATAAGTATCAAGTCAGTGAATTTGTAAATTTCTCGAAAATGTTAAAAAAAACCAGCCCCCCCCCCTCCCCCCAAACCTCCTTTTCACTCCACTCCATTGTCTTAAGCGCACATGAACACCAGCGAACGTGCCATTTCAAGCTTGCCTATGTGTTTCTGTGTAATGATATATCTCCGATAGAGGAAATATTATACAATTTTGCTAAATATCAAAGTGATCCAATTACAGTTATTCGTGCCGTTTTAGTATGAGAATGAAAAAGTTGGAGACTTTTTTCAAGCAGTGCAAGTTAATAACAATATCTTTAAAATACTGTCTTTTAAGGAGCAGACAACAGATTTGTACTGAATCTGCTGTCATTAAAATGCTGTAGAACCATAAATAATTCGTCATTAAAACACTATGGAGAATTCTGGACAACGCGTAGGACTGGAGAAAAAAATGGTCTTAATTTTGAAATGGTCTCATTTCGGTAGCATCTTGATTCCGGGTGGTCTAGTTTCTGGGTCTTGATGTGTGTGAATAATAGATTAAATTCATTTACTTAATGTTTTATGCAAAATTAAACCGGTGACGGATTGTGACAATAATGGTGCAAATGATGGTTGTGTTATTAGGGTATAAATCACGTGATATATAAAATGGCTCTGTCCTCAGCAACATTTAAAAACGAAAAGAATGCAGTTTGAAACTAACAAAACTAAATGACAAGATATTATGCAAGTAAGGGTGAAAAAACGCATAATCACCGAAAACCCCACAACAAATACATCAGACTGTTTTGGTGTTTTGGCGCGGGAGTAATTCCAAGTGTTGCGAAAAGAGCACAACTGTTTAAGCAAAAGCAATAAGTGATGCTCTTAAAATTTGAAACGTAAATATCAGATCGAATGGCAAATAGCTATTCCTTTTAAAAAAAATAGTACAGTCCCTGAACAGTGAGGCTGTAACTCTAGTGCACTATACAAGCAAGGACTTTTGAATCTTAGTATCTTAAGAGCGACCTTTTTTGGGTTAATTTTCTCAGAATTTAATCAGACAAAGAAATTCCTTTTGTCTATCAGGAGTTAAACTGTTCTCTAATTGCACTTAATGCAGATATCCGGTTTTATAATCTCTTGCGGTTAGAAAACTTTTATTTATTTACACTTAATTTGGTTTTTCTCCAAGATCTTTTTGTTTTCGCGGCCGTATTCTTGAATATATTCCTCCGAGGCTTCAATTTAAACAGGTGTATGTCGATATATATATAGAAACAAAAACACCTCCTTTTATACTTTGCTTATTTCTGGCAATTTTCGGGAAACTTTATATGTACTTAATTCCTTTACCTTCCATTTTACTTCATTTAACATTGAATTCAGGGTGGTTGCATTTCGCGGATTACCACGAATTTCATGGCAAATCTCACTTTTCTTATGTTTCCTCTGCATTGGTTTTACCTGTCGTTTAAGGCTAAAATTGGCGGTTAATCGCATAAACTGACTTATTGCACACGATTTTTATGTTCAAAATAAACCAGATAATCGAATAACTCGGTTGGAAGTAATTGAACAGACGCGGACATTATAAGATTAATAAGATTGATTGTTGTATCGCATCAGGCATTACAGCAGTTCTGTTGTCGCCGGGATGGATATAATTTCTTTAAAAAAAAGCAAGGCACGAAGTTTTATGTTAAAAGAAAAATATGTCATGTATGCAACTGAGAAGTTTTAAAATAGACAGGCAGAGTGAGGATAGTATGACCCTGGAAATGAGAAAACCTTTCAAATACTTGTCAACAGTCCCCTTCAAGATGTCTTCGATTATGACCAACTTCTCAAATAGAACCGCCCAGAAATAGGGCCACTTCAGTTCCAACCCAATGGTGGTCCTCTTTGGGCTGTACAAGTTCAGGCTAGGGAATGCTGATAAATATTACAAATATCTCGACTCAGGCATACTTGTTTTTCGTTTTTTTTCACAAAAAAACTTTTTTCCCCTTAAACGCCACCTTAGGGATATTTTGAAATTCCTTTTAAAATCTATTGTCAAAGGTGAATGTTCCTAACACTGGTATATATAACACGGGTGATATTTACGGGAATTCCACAGAGGGCGGTTAATTGGAGTAACTAGAGACCTATAGCAAGAAGTTAACTTTTCAAATTTTATAAAGAAGTAGGAATAAGATTATGTTACGTTCTTATTTCAAACCTGATTTAATTTGATTAAGTTACCCAAACTCCAAAAAGGAATTTATTTGAAGCTTTGTTTTGATCAGTCAAAATGAAGTAAATGTATACAAATTCATGAGGAATTTTATACCGTAATTTTCTGCTAAATTTTCTGACTGAAATGTGAATAAAACATTTATAATGTGTAAGGGATTCAGGAACATCGTTAAGTATACCAATGCACTAAATAATCAATTGTAAAAACATAATTTCTAGAAGTTTTGTTTACTTCTGAATCGTGTTTGCCAAGTTAAAACTTTTCAAGAAACGTTCTACGACACGCAGAAGTAAAATGGGACGTGAAATGAGAAGTTTTTACTCTTTCTAAAAGGTCTCTGTTCTGGAAACATTCTCAGCTTCGCCCTCATTATGGATATTAAATTGCATGAAAGTGGCGAAATAATTTGTTGAAGTCGTTGTCTCGGAAATTGTATATATGTAATTGAGGTTTTAAGTTCGAACTGGCAAAGTGTAGAGAGAGAGAGAGAGAGAGAGAGAGAGAGAGAGAGAGAGAGAGAGACTGAGAGAGAGACAGAGAGACAGAGAGAGAGAGACTGAGAGAGAGAGAGAGAGACAGAGAGAGAGAGAGAGACAGACAGAGAGAGACTGAGAGAGAGAGAGACAGAGAGAGAGAGAGAGAGAGACTGAGAGAGAGACAGAGAGAAAGAGAGAGAGAGAGAGACTGAGAGAGAGAGAGAGAGAGAGAGAGAGAGAGAGAGAGAGAGAGAGATTAAATCAGCTGAACTACCTTCCCTGAAAAGTAACTGCAAGAAGAACAAACCCATTATCTTCTTTCTCAACTGCTTTACACGTGTTATAAATTTAGAAACAAAAGCAGATCCTGCAAAAGAATAAAATTCGATACTCATTTGACTGTACCTTCGACGGTGGGGAAAAATTATTTCACCTTCACAAATAATAAATACATGAGTTAAAAGGATGATCAGTTTATTTAAACAATGACATCGAATCGCTTATTATTTATTTCTTTACAGATGTGAAGTAAGGCCAGGTCCCGAATTCCTATTACGCCGTTATATATTTCTGGAGAAATTGCAATTTGAGTTGCATCAGTATTATTACCGGGATTCTTCCTGTACTGATCCCGCCTACAGCGTGGTTGCTAAGGGACAGCTGTCGATCGGTGACGACTCATGGCTGGTTCCCGGGGGTCTGGATGCAGAGTATACCTTATCACTGGTCTCCATTATGCCCTATACAGATTATGTGGCAAAACGACTACAGGATAACTTCCGGCACACCTGCCCTCATATGGCGGACGAACATTGGAAGGCCCAACGAAGCTACGTTCTCTATCAGTTCGTTCTGGATCTTCCGAGATCAAACGAGGACGATGCTGATATCCTCATAGATCACGATTGTAGGTCGTCCTTGAATCTTGTATTTCACGAGCTTCAGCTGCTTCGAATGGAAGTTAGAAAAAGAGGCCTGGAGATTAGGAAGCAACTGTTTCTGGGTGATATTCATACCGATTACACTCAACGGGAGTCGTACAGGCCCACTAGCTACCAAGATCCCCTTTATTTCTCACAGGTAGGAATAACATCATGCATATCCCTTGATAACCTTACGAAGGCCAAGTGAATTTCCAAACCCTGGATCTTTAAGACTGATCAAAGTGGGAATTCTGAGATTTTTGTTTTCGCATGGCTTACAACAGTTGTGGGCGTAATTCAAGGCGTGTTTTATCCGTACCGACGGGTTGCTTGGAGGTGCTAAAGTGACGTACCCAATGGGCTCCTTCGTCATTACTCTAAATATAAGACAACCGTGGATTAATTAGTATAAACATCCAAATACTCGCTATCTTGAATAGGAATTTAAAAATTGCATAACTACATTGTAAGATAAAGATAATCCACCCTGACCTCAGGGATGGTACTCCCTACTTCTGTTATTTTCACAAATTAATCAGCTCAAGATATAGGGACGTTTTATTTATTTAGTTATTTGTTTAATATTTTTGGTAGTGTTGTTTCGGGTGGGGGGAGGGGGCGGAGGGTCGTTGGCGTGTGAGTCCGTTCTCATTGCTTGTGCATTTACATGTTAAGCAGACAAACGACTCCTCCCCTCGCCCCCCCCCCCCCCCCCACCCCGACAAACCACTCAAAATATGGTTGGACGTGTTTCCATCCACCGAAAAGCCCACACACAGAATTAAGTCGACCGGTGTAAATGAAAAAAAAACTATCTATTTTTTCGCATAATGCTGCACTAATTTTTGTAATCATCATATCATTTGCATATGAATTATATCTCAGTGAGCATATGGTATACCTGGAATTTTAATTAATGTTGTGTTTCGTAACGATTCAAAAGATATTGAAGAAATGTTTCTTGACACTTGCTTTTGTAAAAAGACAATAAATAAATATAAGTTTCATCTGATTTCAAATGATATTTTTTTTTAATTCAGACAACAGGGTGTCCCGTTTGCAAGCGGATACTGAACTCGAAGCGCTACTACCCACCCACATTGTACCAGAAAGATCCGCCAGATGGTGGCCTGATCGGAGAATGGTTTAGTGAAAAATGTGAAGTGCGTCCCGTGGGCCAATTCCTTACGCGCCATTTCATGTTCAGAGCTGACGCGCAATCCTGGGAGGGCTATTTCCATTATTTCTCTGACGCGCGCTGCCTAAACCCGCTATTCACGGTCCACGCAGCTGGTAGCTACGTCATTGGACAGCCGTCGGACGATATAGAAGAAGCGTTCAAGTTCGACGTCAAGGTATCGCGCATGCGCGTGACACCACGTGACCTGCGCATTGTGAATCTTATGAACGAGGACATGGGCGAGGATGTCTGCGGTCAAATGGGGTCTTGGCAACGTGGAGTGGCGCAGGATGTCACTCAGACTGGCGGATGTGCTATGCTTGGCCTCAAAGTGCCCGTGCTGGCGTACGAGCTCCTGCGACTTGAGAAGGATCACCACAGAACTCTCCTGTACCTGGGTCAAGGTCAAACAGTCAGTGCAGATGCCACAGCGGAGGCCGTTCGTTCTACCTCATTCCAAACTCCCCTCGTTCGATGCGGCTCCGTGGAGAGTACGCGAAATGCTTTTGACAATTTCCTTCCGCAAGGTGAAGGTCACATTAGTGTGAATATTCAAGCACAGGTGGCGCCTGCGTCTAATGTTCGAGCGTCGGCATCGCAAGTCAAATTATCCTTTCTCTCAGCATTTATATGTGTTTGTTTTGGATTTCTGAAATCAAACTTGTATATATTATAGACGTAGCTATGTTAGAAAATAGTGCATATGTTGGTGAATCTATGTTTGTGCGCGGACACCTAATAATGTGACACACATGGGTCTTGCCTGGAACGGGTAGGAAGTCTGATTTTCCAAAATTTTAAAACAAATAAGTAAAACAAGGTAAAATTGCGTTAAACTCAGGCTATATCTACAAACACAAGAGGTAAACCTAAATGCAATCTTGAAAATTCAACCTGTTTTCTTCTCCTCTTTGTTCGCACACCAGTGCTTTTATTTTGCGTTGTTATGTGAAATATCGCTAGGCACTCGTAACGTTTATTGAAAGGTGCCGATTATGTTAAATCTTTTGTAGGAGTACTTTGTGCTTTCTTTAAATGTGAGAATGTTCTCGTACAGGCCGCGTCGTCACTCCCAGTGCACTCGTATACCTAGGCCAAGCGAACAGCTCAATGTATACATTTAACCAGAACCCTGAAAATCGGACCACCATTGCGACAGCAAAAGTGGTCCCATTTCCAGGGTGGTTCGATGTGAGGGGCGGTCCGATCCCTACGATCTGGTGTATACCACACTTTTTTAGTCTTTGAACAGTGCCATTTGTACACTACTTTCCACAAATGTTCTTTAAATATGGATGCAACAGAATATTATTATCTTAAAAAAAGAAGAAAATTTTATCTAATTCTCGCGATGGAAAAACACCTTCATTTCCTCAAACGCGCTTTAATTTATAGCAAAACCAAAGACTGTGACTTAATAATTATTTTCTTTGGTGTTTACCTTTGGTACTAAAAATGGGGTTTCCAGAAAATGCTTTGAGATATCATTGAAGAAATGTTTTCAGTTCCGTCACTTTTAAGTGCAGATGTACCAAAAAGTCTAAGGTAGAATTGACAATTTATTTTTCACACCACAGAAGAAACACCATCAAACATAAGCATGAAAAGCACCAGCAGGAGCAATAAGGCCGAGGGGTTTGATAACAGAGTGATTACCACGAAGGCTGATATCGCTAAAAACAGCCCGTCTTGTTTTATGGCTTTACCGTAGGCTTACTTAATGCAATGAAAAAGCTAAATATTCTCATGTAATATCAGTACTGAGAAGTAATGCAAACAGAATTTAATTCACAAATTCCATATAAAAGCTTAGGTATATTTGCACAATATTATGTTCAACAGAGTTATGAAAAGAAAAGAAAACGTGGACAATGGGGTAAATAAATCCTCACAAACATTTTACAGTGTAGTTTGAAACCATATTGGTTCTGTGTTTTAACGAAAGTTTGAAAAAATCTATAAACCTTTAGTATAGTTTCAAAATTAAAAAAAAAAGATAACATAATTTAAACGTTGTATTAAATTTGTAGTTCTTTTAAACCCTTATCTATGTTTATGGGATTCAAGTTTTACTTTTGTGTTTAATGTGGTAAATTCTCGTCATCTTTTGATATTTAAGAAAAAAACTCCCAAAGCAACAAATCTAAAAAATTCAATGTACATATGTTTACGTATATTTGCACAGACTTCAAATGATTAACCAAACAGCAGTTCTTGGATATCATTAAGGTGTATATACTTGAAATTGTTACTAGGTAGAGGTAAATACAGCAATGTTAATTTTTGTGATGATATTATTGATATTTACAAACTTAATTGCAATTCATGTGTTTATCTATACAATAATGCGAAGTTTGTACAGTAAAAATACACTTGTTGACTCTGTTATGATACAACAGGATAATAAATGTTGATGTAGTTTCTGATTTTTTTTCTCTGAAATGTCTTTATTGACACTTGGTGCAACCTGCTATAAGAATGCTTCAGACTCTCGTAATCTCTAGTTTTCACTTTTCAGTCTCAAATTTATTTCAAGGGACTAAATTTTCGATTTACTGATAAAAACACGAAGGGGGATATGAAATAGGAAAATTGTGAAAACGGCTTCACAACTTCCATCTGTGACCATTGATTTAAGCAAACAATAATGGAAGATATGGCTAAATGGAGCTTCACAAAACATTGCTTAAACACCATTGATCTTTGCTTCGTCACAATCACACTGTAGTGACGTCGGTTTAATATGGAAGCAAAATTGGTAAGAAAAGTAACGATGTTTGTGACATCGTAAATGTCTGCTGGGATACATCTCGTTCACTAAGGAAATGTAGAGTAAACTTAAACTGTAGAGTAAATAAAGTCAATTCAGTTCAATGGATGGAATGCTCTGATTTATTTTAACTTCATCATTATTAAAAGTAGAACATGTTCAAGGGCAAAGCTTCATATCTGATGTTTTCAAGGATTCGAAACCTCTGTAGGAAAACCACATTATTCCTGTACCGGTGGCAGCGATCTGTTCTTGCTCGATGTAAACACCGTTCAGATTTGATTCAAGACATGAGCTATACCACCACGCTCCGGTATACATTACAGCACAGTTCGAAGGTACCAGATCGTTGTCATGATCGAACGTAGTGAACTGCATGCCGTTAGATCTGCGGATCATTGACTCTCCAGCGGTTCCCTCATAGCTGGACAGGGTTAACCGATAATCGTCACCATTGTCAGTAAGCTGGAAACTATTGTATAATGCAAAAGACCAATGTCCGTCAAAAGTTTCTAGGTAGACGTGCAACTTGAATTGTCCTACTGAAGTAAGGCGATAGAGACGCTCTAATCCCAGCCAATAATTGTCAGTGATGCTTCCAAATCCTGTCGTGTAATTAGCCCAGTTCCTTAGATTTAGGAAACTATTGCGTCAGTAAGTTTTTGAGGACTACGTTAGTATTATATTGTACATTATATGCTAAATTATGTCACAATATACATTTTATTATATTTTGCATAAAACTGTAACATAATATCTAAGATGTTAAACATTTTAAAGTACATCTATTAACACGTAAATATTCTATGCATTGTAAGTTGAAAATTGCGAAGAATGTAGTGATTTGAAATCTTGATTAACACCAACGTACCTGTAGAAATCTATGGTGCTGTCAACCCTCCTCTGAAAAACTGTGCAGCCATCTTGTCCTGAGCCATCCGTTCTGTCCGGATTCAGCACACAGTACACTTCAAACGATCCCTGTCCATCGGGATCAACTTCGTAAACCCCGTCTTCAGAGATTCCAAATTGATGTATTTCCGAGCAGTCACGGAATACCAGTCCTGTTATTATATACTTTAGTATTGATTGGTAAGGATTCATGAGTCATGTTATAAACGCCTCGTTGATTTCACATTTTTACATTGCATTTGAGGAAGAAAATGTGTGTTAATCTCACAAAGAAAAACCTCAAAAAGTATATTGAAATTTTGCAGACTTGGTAAAGAAGTAAGTTAAGGTTGTAATTCTTGTTTCCAGATTGCATCATTCAGTTATTCACATCTTCCATACATCAAGATCTTCGACAAATTGATTGGTTTATTTCTATAATTTATATAATTTATATAATACTTGCTAGCACTGGTCTGATTGTTTTAATTTACAGGTTTGCTATGCATTGTGTATTGTGCCAGAGTTTAAAAAACGTAACTGTAATAAAACAGAATTAATAACTTACGTTCCTTGTGTAAAAAGATCCATCCACTATCTGGTTGTAGGTTGACACCACTAAGTTGATGCAATTCACATATACGCCTGCCTGCTTCTTCCGGGCCACAATTTGCAGACATGCAATAGCTAATACTACCACAAATTGTGCCGCACTCCAAAACACTTGCTACCATTGTAGATTGGATTACTTGTTCATTAGTCAATTTTAAATCATAATTTGTTAAAAGCCAGTGTTGTGCACTACTGGATGTAGATTTAGAAGTACTCGCAAGCAGTATAAATGCTATTCCTGTAAATCTATTTAGTGACATTTTGATAGTTTCTAAGAAACGCTTCAAGTCTGCAAGAACCCAAAATGTTACTGCGGTTCACAGTCATCCGATAAGAATTATGTGGATCTACAGAAAGAGTCTTCTATTACTAAATGGCTCCACTGGCCCGTAACAAATCTATTATTCTTATAATAATGGCGATTTTATCGGTTAGAAATAAACAATGACTTACTCAAACATTGACAGAAATGAAATTTCCTATGTAAGATCTGTTTTTAGTATATTTATCTTTTAATTATTGCTAATTGTTCGTTATCGATAATAGCCGCTTCTATTAACTATGTAGTAACTCCGTATGGCATGCCTCCAATTAGATAATAAATCATGGGAATTATTTTAAGGGGTAGGTTTAGATATTAGGTGCCACGCATTAACTATAGCGTTAAAGTACACACGTATTTATAGATCACGCTTCGGAAACAAAATAAATATATGACTAAAAATTAATGTCAGTTTAGACAAACAGTCGCGCAATTTAAACTATGTGCTGTGCTTTTAAAGCAATGCCTGGAAACTAAACCAAAATATATCTTTTGCCAGCAACGTTTATTTAAATTTTTTATACATATGCAATTCAATATTTTGCATTTGCTTATTTGATGATTTAATATTTGTAGTTTCTTCAATGCACCCTTTCAATCTTTACAATAGTTTTTATCACGATATGGCTACACAAAGTAACATCGGCCTAAGCAACCAACATACAGCATAAAGTAAGCACCATACCTCGCCAGTGTCTACACTACAAATATTTATTCCATTTTCAACATAATTATCCTATGTTAAACCAATTTATGATAATCTGTTTCATATAGGTTTTTTTAATTATTTGAACAATGTGTTGTAACTTTTGGATAAAAACGAAAAGAAACATGATTTTACATGGTGTTTTCCATTGCTAGTGCCTTTCCCGATTTGAAAAAGCTCTCAGAAAGATGTTTTTGGTCAGTGTTTTGTAACCCATTCTATTAACTTGCAATGGGCTAAAATCTATTTACATCTCTCAATGGAAGAAATTTCCTTATTTAATTATATTGACAGTTTTTTCATACGAATAGTTATTGGGGCCTCAAAAAGGAACCGAATGCTTATATTTTATAGAATGTTGCAAAATAAAACAATCTTTAAAAAGGGTAGCATTTATCGAAATTGTCTTATTTTATTAGGTAGAATTAAAGCGTATAAACTATTATCGCGAGTAAAGACTTTTTTATATACAGAATATAACCTGAAGAAATATTGTATTACAGCTAGAATCTATTGTCCTTAGGTGATACCATGTTCCAGTATAAATATCCGCTGTTATCGTAAGGAATACAGGAATGTCATAGTTAGAATATACTCTGTTGACATGAAGAAATATTCTGTTGTAGCTACAATTTTTTTATTGCCTTAAGAAAATACTTTGCTAAGGTTAGGATATACTCTGTTGCTTTTATTCAGCAAAGATGGTGGTCTAGCTTGATCACAAAAGTGTTTGTCAATTGTTTCTAGAAGAAATGTCCCATATAAAAAATTACTCTGAAAGCTTAATTATAAAATATAGTAAACGGTTTATTAAAATACAATTGAAATAGCGCTGAGGCATTGGTGGCGACATGTTTTGAAAGGTGCTGGTTTTCAAAAACAATTCTCTACCCAAAAGAATTCAATACCTGCAGGCCTTTCCTCTATATCAGATAAAGGTATGAATCACGTAGCTTCTCCGTGATTTTGCTTGAGGTCATATTAAGAATAAAATAAAAAACTTAGTAAAGTTTACCAATAATGAACAATATAATTCATAATATTTCTATTTGTTGGAGATGAAGGCTTAAGCTGGCCATTATAGTGATCAAAAGGCTTCTTTCAACAACAAGTAATGCTCGGCAAAAGGAGATTAATTTTGAAAATGTCTAATGCTGAGTTCAATTCGAAAGGATCGCTGAAGCATGCAAAATTCGGCAACCGCTTTGCTTAATTAAAACAGATCAATGGATACGTTTCGGTCGGTTGGAAAAGACCAGTAACGACGCATCAGAAGCTGTGTTTTCCGATGTACATGCCACTACACAAACCAACTTCGTTTTCAGTTTGACCCACGTATTACAAGTGTTGTGTAACAATAATTTTACGCAAATGTACCAATAATATATGACAGTTTTCTTGCTTCATTATTAATCTTTAACAACAGCTGTACATCCTATTGGATACTTATCAAACGCCTTACATTTTAAAGCCATGCCTAAATGTCTCGCAGTTTTACGATATATTGAAACTTAGTACCCTGGAAAATAACCTAGTTTTAATACCTATGAAAATATAGCCGCAAAAACGGAGAGGCGGTAAGCGCTGAAGGCAGCAATTATGCATGAAGTATCAAGCAGAATAACATATAGCGTTGCCTTGTAGCGGCCAATGTGCCAACAAGTATAAACGGATATGCACACTTACCAGATATACCATTAGCAATGTCAAGGCCTTATACTGCGTAAAAACCTAAACCTAAACAAAGTTAAAGCCAACAACACCTTATTAGAAAAACAGGATAATAAAACATTTGAACTGTAATATATTACATTAATTCAAACGAAAATGGAATTTCAAAATCATTGTTTGGCAATAATAACCATTCTCATTGTATATACAGTTACAAAGTGGGCTTTCAGAAATAGTAGTTTTCTTTATAGATCATTTAAAACACACCAAACACTTAAAATACTTCCCATGGAAAATTACCGCTGTTTTTCAGGCCACCTGATGGTACATCCGGGGCCTAACCACGAAGGCTAAAGGAAGAATCTTGGGTGGATTGAAAAACACCCTAGATATTATACTCTGTCTGCTGGACCCCAAATACCAATGTTAATACTAAATCATTGAGAAACCAAAAAAAAAAAAAAAAACAATTTTAAAAAACTTCTGAACCTAAAAACTACATGGGAGGCGGTGGTTACAGATTTTTTATTTTTCTACAGATACCTTGAACTTCAGCTCCGAAAATTCTGTACACACCCTAAAATGAATGCGTGGTATGGTGTGTATGAATCAAAACAGATATAACTAGTCTAGGTATAACTAGACTATAACTAGTCTCTTGGTTATGTCAATTCGGAGTTTCTACAGATACCCTGCTTCTACACATACCAGGCATCATTATGGCAACGTTTTGTGACACATTACCGCTTTTTACAATGCTATGCAATAAGTCGACACATTTTGTATCGACTTATTACTTTGCATAGAATGAAATTAGGAGTTAAAGTAAACTGAGGTCTAAATTAAAGCTGATACATTTCTAATAGCATAATCTATCACTATTACAATCCCTGACTTGAATAACTTTACCAGAATAAAGTATCTGAATACTGATTTATACCAATTTGAAACTGGTATATATTTTTCTCAGTAAGTCACCATTATATTTTTTAATATTTTACAATATAAACCCCAACAAAAGTAAACTAAACAAAACGAACTAAATATGTATTAGTTATAATATAGAAGAAAGGAAACATATAGAAATTTTAAATTTAAAATCCACTATGTAATGAATTATTCAAGATTAACTATTCCTGACTTTTTGCCACTCTGATGACTTTTTGCCTTTTGTCGAGCCATTGCCGCTTGAATAGCTATATATATATAAGGAGGGCGCTAGAGTAAGCGCCCTCCTTCGAGTAAGCGAACATATATTATCGAAAGAAACAGGACCCGTATTCATAAACACCCACTAAATTTCACAAAATGGTTTTGCAACACCGTGTTTGCATACCCACAGCTCAAATTCAACGTTTAACTACTGTGTTTTCACTAGAAATACATTGAAGTGAATCGAAATCTTGAAAGCATTTGGATCGTCCTGATTAAGAAGAATACTTGGCGACTTTTGAAATTCTAATCTAAGATTTCAGAAATGTGACTGCATTTGTCCTGATTGGCTGCTTGGAAGAACCAATTAAATAAAAATCAACATATTTTACATCAAAGCCAACAATAAAGTTGGAATCTTAGACAAAGACAGATTCTAGCTTTCGTTTCCCGAAAAAAATAGGGCACATTTGGTAATGAAGGATAAGCAAAAATCTGAATTATTGAGAATATTAATCTCGTCGACTACGACTCGGCGAGTATGTCTAAACTTAGAAAATTTTAAAAGGTAATTCGATCACAAATATTGCCCCACCCCCTGTATAAAAATGCAAGTTAAAATCTCAGCATTACCTCTTATTACTAAACAGAACAGAATTTTCTGTTAAAAACACCGTTGAAACAGAAAAAAAAACAAAAGGCATGATGTAATGTGGGCGTTCGAGATCGAAAAAGACACCACAAATTGCCACTGACAATATTTCTGGCTTTGCCAAAGATATGTTTATTGTATTACAAAACTATTTTGCGAGCTAAAGTACAAAATGACCAAAATAAGACTACAAACCTGGACCATTTTTAGTGGTCATACACTCTAATCATGTTTACTATATAAACGAATGTATATTTAGAAACAATTTCAGACTATTTTTAGATTGCCGGATTGCAAATTATATTTCGCTCTCCTGTTGGTGTGACTTTAGTGTATTTATCACATTGCATTTGAATATTGTTCCAACTAGGGCATGTACCTGCACAAAATTATGTTTTTATTTTGTATCCTTCTTTCCAGCTGCAAATATTTCAAATGCAACCCTGTCAGAACACTAATGTTTTAATTGTTACTTAGCATTGAAGATATCTTCGTTAAAACGAATTGATTTTATGTGTGAGAGACTATCGCTTCTCATGTATTGTGCCTCGTGTTATTTATGTCATTAACATATGAACAATAAAGCTGAGGAACTTTGCAACGCAGATTAATATGCAACAAACTAGTGAATGCAGACAACTGATTAAATTTTTCATGATTAAATGTTGTGTTTTATTTTTAACAAATATTGAATAGTTGTTGTGTACAGGTATACGTTACATAAATATGTTTTCATATTGCTCTGGTAATTGTGTACTAAATAGGTGACACAATTAGTGCGGACGTCACAGGAAAAGAAAGGCACTTACCTTAAAGACATATTAGGTCTTAGATATTATTTTATCAATCGTTGCAAAACTGGAATACATAAGAACAACAATACTTGTTAAAAAGTGATAATTATATGAACACCTCACATGTTAGTGGTCTTGTTTTACTCAAGCTCAAATTTCATTTCTTCACATCCTAATAAAAAATAAATATCAGAGGCGTGACAATAACAAAATACTCTTGAGCTATTTAGCAGGAGAACCTTACTAACAGTAAGGCCTTTGTTTGCTCTTTCCTGGCTGTATGATTTTCTCTTAAATTTAGTAAATATTCGCAAAACAAATAATAATTAAACAGAATTTTAAAAATCAATTTTGACAGCATTCTGAGAGCACCTCGGATGGTATGTGGGCAAGATATAGCTAATAAATTCCAGTCAATGGGATTAGCATCAAATCTAATTCGTTTTTGTCTAACTTCGCATAAAATGTCTGAACTTTTAAAACATTCTGTTCATACTTGAGCCAAGATAAAGTTCATACCTTTAAAATAAGATTTCGAATTACAGAACAAAAGAATTTTATGTTCAATTAACATATCATGTTCATTCACCCACCAAAGTGTCAGTTCGAAGCTAATAATAAAAGCTTGATAATAAAAAACAAGTTATCAGTAAAACTGATGAATGTCCCCCGCCACGAACTATGGTCGAACCGAAAAATAATGCAACGTTGCACAACTTGAATATATATGTTCACTGTAGCAAAAATCAAAAGCAAGGGTTAAACAGCACCTGAGATATCATGTGCACAAAGTTGCACTGTAGGCAACAGAAATGCTAAAACATTGCCTATTTTCAACAAGCCGCCATTTCGTCATTTTTTGGTCGAATCGAAAAATAATGCAACGTCGCACAACTTCAATATATATATATATATATATATATATATATATATATATATATATATATATATATATATATATATATATATATATATCTGCAACCAGTGATAGGGGGACCATGCCTTATATATATAGCACTTAGGGAGACCATTTGGAAAAAATAATATATGTTTTTTAGCTTGTTATCGAGTTGTAACACACAAATTTAATTTTAAAACAGAATATATTATATTCACTATGTTATAGAATCATTCGTTTTTTGTTTACTATGTAGTTTCATAACGTTTAAACATGCTAAGCATTAAGGAGACCTAATTTTGGTCTCCTTAAATTTACTGTAGTAAAAATCAAGAGCCAGCTTTGAATAGCGGCTGAGATATCGCGTGCATAAAGGTGCACTCTAAGCAAGAGAAATATTTAAGCACTGCTTATTCTTAACAAGTCGCCATTTCGTCATTTTCACTGGAATCAAAAACTAATGTAACGTCGCACAACTTCTATATATAGATTTTCACTATAGCAAAAATAAAAAACCAGCGTTGAATAGCAGCTGAGATATCGCGTGCACAAATTTGTGCTTCCAAGTGTCGCCAGACGGAGGGATGGATGGACGGACGGACATACGGACTAAACGGTCTAAACGGGCACCTATAGAGGGTAATTTCCAAGGGAACGGTCGGGAAAAGTTTAAAAGTGGAGAAATAGTATACCGTTCAGTATAGTATACAGCTACGAGGTGACCATTTTGAGCTAGATGCTCCATGCAAATCCAAAGAGTCACAACTGCCAAACAACAAGTGTGCTCCTGAAAGGCGACTGTCTTACCTGAGGCGCAGGCTAAGTACCAAGGTATCAAGGTATCAAGGTATATCAAGGTATCTTATCAAGGTATAAAATGAAATTGAAACACTACTGAAGAAGGGTTACGCGACAAAGATTTCGGATCCTGAAGGGCCACTGGGGCTTACCTGGTATATACCACATCATCCTGTGCTGAATGTGAACAATCCCGATAAGGTGAGAATAGTTCATGAATGCGCAGCTGAATATCGCGGAATCGCATTAAACAAAAAAGTTTTACCAGGTCCTGACTTGACAAAGAGGCTACTTGGAATTCTGTTACGATTCACAGAGAACAAGTATGGTATGATGACATTGAAGCAATGTTCTCCAATTTGAAGGTGACACCACATCTCAGACATGTACTCCGGTGCCTTTGGTGGCAGGAAGGGGATCCGAAAAGGCGGCAGAAGTCTACAGGATGACGGTTCACCTGTTCGGTGGTATCTGGTGTCCAAGTATCTCCAGTTATGCGTTGAAAAAGACTGCTGAAGAGTTTCAACAAAGCTTTGACAAGCAAACTATAGATGCGGTACTACATAATTTCTGTGATGATGACATGTTACAGCCAGTTACTTCACAGAATGCTGGCATTCACATTGCTAAAGAGCTTCGATACTTGTTGTCCCTAAGAGGTTTTAACCAACGAAATGGATCAGCAACAGTCGAAAGATCATCGAGTCGATTCTGAAAGACTACAGGACCAAAGGAATACAAAATCTAGACCCGCGGCAATCCGTTGCCGGTTGAAAGAGCGTTAGATGTGGAATGGGCAGCTGAAGAAGATGTCTTCCGCATTTAGGTGAATCAACCCCAAAAAGATCCGATGTGCACTCGTTGAGGCTTGCTTAGCGTCGTGTCATCCGTGTATGATCCGTTGGGTTTTGTTTGTCCTTATGTGCTTCTAGCAAAGAAGCTGTTTCAGAGTTGAAGAAGGGCTGAGATGATAAGCTGGAGGCTACAACTATCAAATCATTTGATTCCTGGCTGCACACTCTGGACATCCTCGGGTACTTGCAGATTCCTAGATGCTTTGCCGCAAACGTGAGGTGTGAAGTAATCGATGCCCAACTACATCACTTTTGCGATGCATCAAGCGCCAATCAAGCAAGTGAGCATTCCTCGCCTTGAATTGTGTGCAGCTTTTACAGCAGTTCAAGTGAATAGCACGATCGCAAAGGAGCTCACAATTGAAATCAACAGCACGTTTTTCTGGTCTGATAGGTCAACTGTGTTGGCTTATATAAACAACTTAGATAAAAGATTTCACACCTTTGTAGCTAACAGACTTACCTTGATTCATGACGGTTCAAGTCCAGATCAATGGAGGTACGTGAGCTCACAAGATAATCCGGCGGATGATGCCTCCAGAGGTACCGATGCAAATACAATGCCAGGCAAATGGCTTCATGGACCGACGTTTCTTCAGAATTCCGAGGATGAGTGGCCAAGACATCCAGATGAAAGAACTCAACGACGATCCAGAAGTGAATCGCTCAGTGACTAGCTGTTCAGTTGAAGCGACGTATGATCGGGAGCAGACATCTATTTATCAGCTGGTGCACAGGTTCTGCGACCAGTTAGAGCGCAAACGGTCTGTAACGTGGATTTTGTTAAAGTCAAAGAATTCGAAAAGGTTTGGTTTAATTACAGTGCAAGAGCTTAATGCAGCAGAGTGTGCCATTGTAAAATATGTTGCGAAGTCTGTCTACAAAAGGCAAATCAACGATCTGAAAAAGAATGAACATGTAAGCAAAGGTAGTTCACTATACTACCTAGAGCCCGTACTAATTGATGACATTCTGAGGGCAGGTGGGCCATTGCGGCACGCAAACATCCCGGCTGGTTCGATAAATCAAACTCTGCTGCCGAAAGACCACTTTGTGTCGAAGCTTCTTGTGCGCTACATTCATGAAGTAAAAGCCAGACATTGTGGAACTGAGTATGTCTTGTCTCTACTTCGTGCTACTTTCAGCCAACAGGGTTACACCGAATGTTGCACCATTTTCGAACCTTGGTATCGACTGCTTTGGACATTTTCTAGTAAAAAGGGGCAGAAGTCATGAAAAGCGGTACGGCTGCGTTTTCACATGTTTGGTCATCCGAGCTATTCCTCTTGAAGTCCTGCATTCATTGGAGTCTGACGCATTCATTAATGCACTGACCAGATTTATTTCCAGACGCGGCACCCCTAAAGTAGTTCGTACACATAATGGGACACTCTGTCGGGGGATCCCGGGAGTTCCTCGATGCTATGTGCCGCTGGAATGAATCAAACAAATTTCACAAACACTTGCAACACGATCAGATACAATGGATTTTTAATCCACTTACTGCATCCCACATGGGAAAGACAGATTCGTGCAATTCGTAAAGTCATGAATGCGATAACGCACAACGTTGTGCTGGATGATGAGCGATTAGTGTTCTGTGAGGTTGAGTCAATCGTCAATAATCGTCCGATTACGCGATGTTCGAATGACCAAAACGACAATGAACCGTTGACGTCAAATTACTTGTTGCTTTTGCGCGAAAAAGCAGCTCCCAATATAAATCGCTTCATAAAATCGGACATATGCAACCGGAGGTGGAGACATGCTCAGTACCTGGCCGATTTGTTCTGGCGACGCTGGATTCGAGAACACCTACGTACAATTCAGCATCGGCAGAAGTGGCTGGCAAGTACTCGCGATTTCCGCTCGATGATATCGTGCTAGTGATGGATGAAGTGACACCGAAAAATTCTTGGCCTATGGGAAGAGTAGTGCAATTCAACCGAGGCAGAGATGGCCATGTTAGATCTGCTGTTGCTCAAACAAAATCTTCTAGAATCTTGTGATCGAAGCTAAAAACACCTAAGTGATCACAGAAGTTTGTGCCTAGTATGCTCATGCATTCATTTGTATTGCATATATTTGGTCGTTTTCGAAAATGCATAAAAACATTAATAAGATATGCTTGTTGTGTGTTAGCTAAAAGTAATTTGAAATTTAAATTAAATAGAATATAGTAATTTCTTACCTGATGAAGTTCAATCTTGTTTGGGTTTAAGTGTCTTGTTGGTGTTATCCACAGGCACAATTTAGCGTTTTTTTACGTTTAATTGTACCCATGGTATGTCGATGTCATATAATATTCACTAATAAATTAATTAATAATCATCTGTATCCATCCTGGTTGATGCATAGCTGACAGTATTTTCTTTATATTTTTAAAGGTTTATTTCAAGGCCTTCTGCTACGGTAATTACTTATTTTCAACATACAAATACATTATCACGTCATTTTTGCTCTAAATTCATGTCTAAAATGACACACGTTCTGAAGTGTCAACGTTATAATGTATAGTGTATAATATCCTGATAAACATATTAATTTGTTTTCCATTGCATATAATATAAATATTTTGTACGATTTCTAATGTTTCTCATGCATACTTAGATTTATTCATATTGATGTCCATAAACAGTACATTCAGTATTTGTAATGTTTCAATACATGTTTGAATTACGTCCGTTGCGTTCAACGTCCGCTTTAAAGTTCTACTAGAAAACTTCTTTTGCTTGAAGTGGTAAGAAAGGTCATGCACAAGTCTTAAAGCGGCTCGAGGAAATGCCTCTGCATTTCTAGTCATCGCATAGGAAAACGCGCAGTGCCTATGCTAGACCACACCAAAATATCGGGTTTTCCAATTTCGCGATGTTTCAACATAACTTCATTATCAGAATTAACGATTTGTCTTAGAAATATTTGGTGAAAGTCTTACATGAGACAGGGGGAAGGTAGCAGGTGAATGGGTTAGTTCAATATTCTAAATGTCGTAAAAGGGTGTAAAGGTCCTCGCCTGCATGCTTAGAACAACATTGTCATATATTCTTTTAATGGTTTTAATGATCGCTCGAGCTCTCATTTAGGGGGAGGTGTAGTGGATATGAATTGGTTATTAATGTTGAGTGTATCGAAATATTGGTGGTATATAATTTATAATAAAAAGTTAATATCCCCAACCAATTCTGCCGCGTTTGTCAAAAGTATTCATTTTTTCGTACTATGTTTGTTTGACATCGGTTAATATATAAAGAATGCCACGTGTTTGGGCAGGGGTTTTGGTTTAATCATTAATTTTGTACGAGTTTTAAGCATGAGTCTGTTCTTTTGGAAGAGTTTGTGGCGATATAAATATCCTACTGATTTGGCTTCAATTTTATTTTACTCCGTTGCAAAACTTCTAAGCCTTTTGATTCCATTTATCCCACACTGCTATTTACTTGTTAAAGACTCATTTAAGAAAACTTAGCTTTGCATCCTTCCTTCTTGGTTTAAGTGTATGACTCTGTGATTTCTGATTTCTCGGCAGGAATACTGTTTAACGTTAAGAAATTAACAACTTTATCCTCTAGGTTTTCAAGCTCATCAATGAGGGCATTTTCTTGCTCTTCTTTAGTTAAACCTGCTGCAGCTACCCTTGTTTGATTTTTGTGCTTCGTATCAAGTCCTCATATAATGATATCATCTATTCTACTGTATTGTTCCAAATCATCGACTCTCTTCTCAAAAAATGTATTCTTTGCTCTATTCTTCATTGTGCTTATTGTAGTGACTTTATAGCATTTAACATTGTCTTTTTATCTGTTTGACATCGGCTGGTTTTTAACAATGTCTGTTACATCCTTCTGTGGTGATTTTAGAGAGACCCGTTTATCTTTTAAATCATCAAAATCTTTGGATGAATTTTTGCCTCGGGTTGCCATCTTTAAACTGCCTTTTTGCAATGCCGGGCGACATTTGGGTGTCTAGATGCAAATCTAGCAAACTGGGTTAAGGAAACTAGTTCTGTTTGTTCATTTTGTCGTCATTATTTATGAAGTGGTCATCCGCTATAATTTGTTAAAGCTAGAGTATAAACTGTTATCGTGAGTAAATACTTTGTTCAGTTATGAATGAGTTGAGTATAAGTTCAATACAATTTGTTCCGTAAAGAAACATTGTATTGCAGCCAGAACATACTCTATTGTCATTAATTGTAACCTGTTAAAACATGGATAATCGTTATGGAATATTTTGTCTTAAAAATACTCTATTGCCGTAATGAAATATTCGCTGTGTGAAAATAATTTGAGAAGATTAGAGTGTAGCTTTTGTTCTTTAAAGATGGCAACTTAGCTCTATCAGGAAAGTGTTTGTCAAAAATATTTGCATTAAGCTTAATGAGTAAAATGCTTAAAGGCATTCACAGCATTCACAATTGACGTGGTTTCTCTATGACTTTCTTGAGACCAAATTAAAAATAAAATTAAAAAAAACTACTAATGTTCACAAACTTTAAAAACAATACTATTATTAATATTTCTAATTGTTAGAGAGGACGGTCTTAATTTGTGAGGCAATTGATCAAGAGGTCGCTTTCAGTTGCAAGTAACACTTGACAAAAGTAGATAATTTTTGAAAATGTCTACTATTGATACGTTCAATGCGACGCTGCAGCATGCAAAGTTTGTCAAGAGTTTTGTTTTAATAAGAACTAATTAATGGACCTGTTTGTGTTGGATGGCAGAGGATTACGATCACTCACGGCACATTAAAAAGTGCCTTTTCCGCTGCAATGCCACATCACAAACCAACTCAGTTTTCGGGTTGACCAACGTTCGCATTACAATGTTTATACAGTAACAAGCTCAACTTGCTGACCCAACTACCCGTGCTTAGTTGGCAACATTAAAACTTTACGCAGCTATACCGAAAATATGTGATGTTTTCTTACTTAGTCATTTAACCTTGCAAAAAACCTTGCAGCCTGTTTTGATGGGACAATTATCAAATTATCCTTAAATCGTGACACTGTGAACGCTGAAGGCATCTCTTTTATGAAGAAACAAACAGAACAGCGATCAATATGCCTACCAGTGGATACTTAATGCACAGCTGAAAATTTATTATGTGTACCTTGTCAGTATCAAAACCTTATTCTGCATAAAGGCCTTACCAAAGTGCAAGTCAACAGGTGTTTACAAAATTCAGGATAATTTAACATTTAAAATTGTAGTATATTATATTTATTCATACTGAAACAAAAATGGAACTTCAAAATTATTGTATGGCAATAGTAACAATTTTCGTTATATATATTGTTACAAAGTGGGCATTTAGAATTATCCGCTTTCTTTACAGAACATTTAAAACACAGCAAGCTCTAAAAATATTTCCTATGGAAAATTACCACTGGTTTTTAGGTCATCTGACTGTACACCCGGGGCCTAAACACGAAGGCTTAATGAAGAATCTCGAGTGGACTGAAAAACATCCTAGATATTATACTCTGTTTGTTGGACCTTTAAGGCCAACGTTAATACTTAACCACCCAGAAACCATAAAGACAATTTTGAAAACCTCTGAACCTAAAAACACCATAGGAGGTGGCGGTTACACACTCTTAAGCCCCTGGTTAGGTGATGGCTTGGTGATAAGCTCTGGCGAAAAGTGGTTCAGAAATCGGAAGCTTCTAACGCCTGGTTTTCACTTCGATGTACTAAAGCCGTATATAAGGGTATATAATAGATGCGCTGACACATTGATGGCCAAGTTCGAGAGCGTCTCGGCAGATACTGGTCGCACCATGGATATTTACAGTCCAGTAAGTTTATGTACGCTGGATGTTATATTATCGTGCGCGTTTTCAATGAATGAAAGTGTACAGGAAAGAGGTTTCACGGACGAATATGTAGATACCATAGACAATCTTGGTAAATTGATTATGAACCGTGGACGACAGCCGTCAATGTACTTTGATTCTTTATATTATTGCACTACACAGGGCAAACAATTTAGTCGACATTGCCAGATCAGTCACGACTTTGCAAAAAACGTGATTAGCAAACGAAAGAATAATTTGGAAAGTGCTTCAAATACAACACAAAGGGGTCGACATATTGACTTTTTGGATATACTTCTGATTGCTCGAGACGAAGATGGAAAAGGTTTGACGGACCAAGAAATCAATGATGAAGTGGTGACTTTCCTGTTTGGCGGCCATGACACAACGGCATCTGCCATTTCGTGGATTCTCTACAATCTTGCCAAAAATCCCGAGATTCAAATGAAAGCCGGGAAAGAGGTAGATTCTATCCTCCGCGACAGAGCCACTGTGCAATGGGATGACATCAATCGAATGTCATACCTAACAAGGTGTATCAAAGAGTCTCTGCGACTCTATCCTCCTGTCTACTCAATAGCCCGACAAACAACAAAGGAACTTGTTATTGATGACAAAGTTGTCCCGCCTCACACGGGTGTTTACGTAAGCATATGGAACTGCCACCACAACCCGGAAATTTGGACCAATGCCATGGTGTATGATCCAGATCGCTTCCTTCCTGATCGGATGGCTAACATGGATTCGCATGCCTTCATTCCGTTTTCAGCTGGTCCTAGAAATTGCATTGGACAAGTTTTTGCCATGAATGAGATAAAAACAATAGTTGCAAAGATCCTTCACAAGTTCGAATTTGCAGTTGACCCATCAAAAGAAGTGAGGCTATCACCAGACATAGTTCTGAAGCCGTTGAATGGTATTTATATTTCATTCAAAAAGAAGGGCAGTCAGTAATATAAAGCTCTAGCTGTATGGAACCAGCAGAGGAAGAGTACCTGTAAACTGTGTGTGTTTGTTTACATCTATATGCGCTGAATGTCTTGATGTTCGTAAAGAGGAATGCACTTCTTTGGACTCTTTGCTGTACATTTAATTATGAAACGAAACAGGAGCCGTATTCATAAAGCTTGACTAAATCTCACAAAATGTTGGCGTATTTATGACTCAAATTGTAAATCCAAGGGCTGTTTTTAATCAAAATACCAGTAAGAAAATTGGCCTATAAAACCGGAAAATATTTTGATCGTCCAGATTCTTCACAGCTCAATGGACTTTCAGCAGCCCATTGAAACTTAATTCACATATATTAAATCAAAACAATCATGAAAAGTATTGGACATCGAGAAAGTCTACTCTGCGTTTCCTGAAAATAGTATTTCATACATTATTATTATTATTATACTCGATTTTTATAACGTGCTTATTTGGAATATCCTCTAAGCGCTAACAATGATATGAAAACATTAAGCATTAATCGTTAAACTAAAAAAGCAATATAAAATCTAAAATTAGTAATACTTTATGACAAAACATGGCCGTAGGCTTTAACAAACAGATGAGTTTTGAGTTTGCATTTGAAAACACTGAGCGATTGTGCAGATTTAACGTTTTCAGGAAGACTATTCCATAAAACAGCACCCATATGTTGGAATGAACGCTCCCCATATCGACATCTAGGTTTAGTAACTTCCAGATAGTTGCCTGAACTAGACCTGAGAACACGAAGGGGAGTGTACGGGGTGACCATATCCGCGAGATATGAGGGCGCCAAGCCGTTCATAGACTTGTACACAAAGGTCAAAGTCTTGAACTGGCATCTCTCTAAAACTGGTAACCAGTGCAGTTGTATCAGGCTTGGGGTTATGTGCTCTCTGCAGGGCACCCGTGTGATCACACGCGCTGCTGCATTCATGATAAGCTGTAAACGACGAAACGAACACTGGGGCAATCCTGTGAACAGACTGTTACAATAATCTAATCGCGATATTATCAAGGCATGAACTAAAATTTTAGCGGCTTCAAAAGTAAGTAGATGTCTTATCTTTTTTATCCATCCAAGATACATGAAACAAACTTTGCGGAGATGCGTAATATGATGGTCGAAGTTGAGGTGGGCATCCATGTAAACGCCCAGATTCCGCACTACAGGCACTGATGGTATTATATCCGCGTTTATTTGAAGCTCGTGTACAACAATATTCTTCAGATTCTGCTTCGATACGAAAGTGATGAACTCAGTTTTTTCGCAGTTTAACTTAAGTCGATTTGCAAACATCCATTGAGAAATGCTGCATATCCCACTTTTCAAGCTCTGGGCGGCTTGCAATTGGGATTCTTCAGACTTTGAACTGCATGACTTGCCAACTTGTGCATCGTCTGCATAGTAATGATATAAGAGCTGCAATATCCGTATCAGTTTAGCTAGAGTCACTATAACGCTTGGGTCCCATCTGGGAGCCCTGAGGCAGAGAGCAATCTAATGTGACTGATTCTGAGTATGATTTATTAATGCACACTCGAATCGATCTGTTTGTCAAATATGACTCTAGCTATTTATATACTGTATCGGTGATATTGAACGTAGTGCGCAGTCGGTGTAGTAATATACCGTGGTCCACGGTGTCAAAAGCCGCGCTGAGGTCCAACATACCGAGAAAAACAGCCCCGCCACTGTCCAACTCAGTCATGATATCATTACACACTTTGAGCAAAGCGGTCTCCGTGGAATGCTTTGACTTGTAAGCTGACTGAAGAGGATCCGCAAGACTGTTTCTCTCGATATGCTTGGCAATCTGCTGACTTGCAGCCTCCTCTATGACTTTCGAAATATATTCGAGGTTTGACACAGGTCGAAAATTTTTCAAGACTGGTTCTAAAGTCGGCTTCTTTATCAGAGGGCGCACAATTGCCTGCTTAAATACTTGAGGCATTTGAGCACTACTCAGCGACTTATTGACGATGCTTGTAATCACTGGGCAAAGTTCATTGATACACAACTTCAGCAACGACGTGGGGATAGGGTCAAGTTCACAAGTTTTCGATGCGGACTTCATAATGATGTTCTTTACGTCATCTTGTGACAGCGCTGCAAAAGATTGCAAAAACGGAAAATCACATGGAGTCTTTGAATCAAACGCAAAAGTATCCTCCGAAATATGCCCAAAATTGCCTCTGATCTTTTGGATTTTATCAGTGAAAAAGTGACAAAATTCGTCCGCGAGAGCCTTGTCGTTGCTGTGATCTGGCAAGGATTGTATCACGCTACGGTGCATGACTTTATCATACATGACACTGAAAGAGTTCTAGATTTTTTGAGAATATTAATCCGGTAGAATAGAGCTGCATAACTGGCGACTATGGTTAAACTTGTGAACGTCTCCACTAGAAAGATTGCTCTAACCCACTGATATAAAAATGCAGCATTTTAAAGCTTCAGCTCCGCCTCTATTTAACACATAAACTGCTCCGAAAAAAGTGATAAGATGAATTCATAATGAATGCTACTGGAAGAAATTTCGTGTTAAGGAATTACACTATTGTGTGAGATCTTAAATCATTTGGATGTAGGCATACCATTTTCTGCCACCTGACAAAAACTGATAACTTTGTTTCTTTTTACTTCAAAAATATATTTCAGTACTTATAGGGTAGTATTTAGGGAGTTGCAAAAGTAACAAATACTCATGGATATTTTATGCTGTATCTGACATTTCACATGTGTATTCATTCTTATTATTCAAGGCCCTGTAAAAGCAAATGGCTAACATGTAATGACATGTGATTTTCTGTTATTCATACAATTTAATTATATATGTATATTCCTAATGTAGAATAGGCCTTGCTTTGCTACGTCATACCTCTGCATATCTGCCATGATTGTAAAATTTTCTATATCTTTAAGCACAGAATTAAAAAAAATAAAACACAAGACAAATTTTTAAAAGTTATAATGTGACGTTGCCCTCCGAGATCAACCAGTAAACCACTTAGTTTACTGATCTTTGTACAAAATATATGTTTATAGTGTTACAACATTATATTCTAATTAGTTTAATGTATAAATGCGTTTATTTTATACACATTCAAGATTATTTTTAAATTGTTATTCTTGGGTGCAACTTTTATTTTGCTCTCTTTATGATGTGAACGTGGTGTGAATGGTCGATTTATAACACCACACTTAAATATTTCTTCAGTTTACGAATGTATTTCCATGCAATTACATGTTGGTATATATCTTGTATCTCACTTTCCTATTTCAAATACTTAAAAATTGATCGCAGTAAAATCATTGGGGCTTAAAATACTAATTCACTCTTGGAGTGTAAAGTAAATGGATTTCAGGTATTTCAAGGTAGATGCGTGTTATTTGTATTATTGATAGATCTGTGATGAAGAGCAAAATCGGTACATTTGCTATTTTACAGCCAATATTTATAGAGGAAGACATCATAATGTTACCTTTAAAAAATTCATGTACCGGCCATAACGTTTCGTCTAGACTTGAGACAATCTTAAGCAAGAAAGATATTAATAGGAATAGTTACTGTCCAGCGTCCGGAGACCCATGTGGACAATCAGAATGTGTAGCAACAAACATGTGGACTTGCTGTCATGGATTAAATTTCCTTGCTTTCTGTGTAGGACAGTGGATATAGACCATCCCATCATAATTATTATCATAAAGATTCTCGTTGTACCAGTTCTCATTTTATGTAAAACAACCAAATATTTCTAGCAAGCAACTGTAGCTTCTGCATTGTTTCGGATACACTTCCCGAAATTTAAAGAAAGGAATTTTGAAAAATATCACTGTAATATGAGTTCACCTGCTGCGTAAAATGCCATGATTTTATTTTTCGGAAATTGTTCTTATCAATACAAACCAGCTGTTTCCTCCAGCTATTAAATGTCTCTGTAACTTTCCTAACAGTGATCAGTATCATAATACTATTAAAGATGTTATGCAGTGCTCAAAAGTTATAGAGTGTTCACAAGACATAAGACTATTTAAAATTCAAATCACACTACTTGAGTTCTCACTACTTTCGCTTGAAATATCACATGTTAATTCTAAGTTTAATGATGGAACAGATATGCAGTCAGACCCATCCGAATCTCTTAAATCGGAACATAATTTATCTTTTACTATATGTTTTTCTGGTATATCGGATAAATTACATGTCGAATGCAGCACAGTTGACGGCTTCATGCTGTCTGCCTCATCGGTTTGGCTTGAGGAGTAAGGTTCTTCTAAAGTGAATTGTGGCTTGTCGTTTTTGTCATTGTGAAAGAAACCAGAATCTGTTGATGGACGGCGTGAATCTGAGTGATATTGTGACACATTACTTGGCCTTCTACTGCCGATAGAGATTCCGGAATCAGTGGATAAGCGGCGAGTCTCTAGTTCAAAGAGTACAGAATCACTTACACATTGAGTTGTTAATGCAGATATTTCATCAGACGGAATTTGTTGACAATTGTCCAGCTCTGACGATGACGATTCGTTGCTCTTATCAGCAAAATAATCTACTTGTACGACTTACATTGCTACTTAGTCTTTTTTATTTTGCGGATAAATAGATAATAATCCAATCGGTTGGTATCCGTAGTTTCTGACAGTAAAGGCGACAGCCGTACATAGACAACTAAGCGGGGTTCGGCTGTTCCACGTTTTCTTGAGCTTTGATCGAAATATACTGACGGAAGTGGAGGTTCGCTCGCTCTTAGGCCAATCCAGCTTCTGGTAAAAATTCCGGTGTCTGCTGAAGAATATGTTGGGCTTGCTTTCATAAGTGGTGGTTTGATTACCTTCAAAATGTCATGGTCTCCCTAAAAATTAATGTAATGACGAGGAAGGTCAGGTTTCCGTTCAAATTGCCTATTGACCCCTAAACTTGAAAGTCTGTTCATATGTGTGGGACAGTTCATCTGATAATGTGACGACGGGGAACTGTTAATGGGTTGATATAGACAGTTTTTGTGTTCTGATACAACGCTGATGCTTTCAGCACTGGGTCTGCTTTTTCTCACCTTACGAATGAACATGTAATAATAGAGCAGGTGTTGTTCACAGTTTTCTGTTTGTGATGGCGACAATCGCAGATACACTAAAACCCTTGTTTCAGGCATTGGAAGGCATTTTTTCCTTTATATCTTAGGCCAGCAAAAAATATCAGATATATGCTGCCCTAGAGCACCATAATTGTTTTCCAAGTTGATTAATTGTTTATTGTATATAGATTACTGATAACTGAGATGTACAGGTGCATTTTCAGTGCAATGTTCACTATTGACATGGAAACTGGAGATGAGTATCAATATTACATCCACCATGATTCATCTGTGTCTATTTACTGCTGACGCTGAGGAGGAATCTGAAAAATGGGAAAATAACATGTTGGTTACGCACTGCAAATTTCCTTTATCTTAAACATTTCAAATAACTCGTGTCCAACCAAGAAATCAACGCGATTGACAGAGGATGGAACTGCGAATGTATATTGCCAAGGGTGTACTCTGGGATACTCATACACACTGCACATGATGCACGCACGAGTAAACAGAGCAAAAGATTTAATACAAGAGCGGCATTATCAATGTAAAGACAGACAATAAGACCGGATTTAATATTACTAAGATGTACTAATACTGGCGTTATCAAGGGGTGCAATAAGAGCACTTCAAGGTTTGCAAATGGGTATGCTTTGCTAAGAATTCTGGCTGTTTATTCCTTTTTTCCATCTCGTAGGTTTCCAGAAAACTCCTCCTACGCTGGGACGATGAAATTTGGAACAGAGGTAGAGGATGATAAGATATCGTGAAATGTTTTACATTGACCTTTAACGTCAAGGTCAGATGGTGGTCAAAATTTTTTGACCTTACAGTGGTTTCAAGAAAGCTCCTCCTGCAAAGTTTGGCGTAGGCAAACAACATTTAGCAGAGGGTAATGAGTCGTCGTGAAACCACAATTGTTTTTACTTTTATCTGCAAGGTCAAGGTCAAATTGAGGTCAAAATATTTTGAAAACCCCTATTCATAACGAAAAATGGCTAGAACAATAACAATAACCCTCAAATCCGTGTTTCAACAGATGTACGATTTCAGCAGGCAGTAACCTTGCGGTCTGAATCTCAACATTCAGGGTCAAGGTCAAGGTCATCTGACCTTTGTATATGAAAAACCGTTAGAGCAAGATTGACCATAATCTCGAAAACGGTTTGAGATTTTGAACTTATTTTCGACCATGTGAGCCTAAAATACATTATATAAGAGGTACCTCGCTGATCTTGACTGCCTTGGTCATGGTGAAAGGTCTAAAAGATGTTATATAAGAGGTACCTCGGTGACCTTGACATTCTTGAAAACCGGAAGTTGATCATTATCCCTTAAACAGTTAGAGACAGAGCGATCTTGAGCTTATTGTTGATGCTTTGGGTCTAAAAGACGTTATATAAGAGGTGTGTCGATCATGGTCCACGTGAAAAACTGGAATTTTACCAGTATCTCGAACACGGTTAGGGAGAACTTATTTTCAACGCTTTGGGTCTAAAAGACGCTATATGAGAGGAATCTGGTTGACCTTGACCACCTTGGTCATTTTCAAATTATTTCGAAAACGGTTAGAGATAGAGCCATTTTGAGCTTATTTTCGACCCTTTGAGCCAAAGATGTTAGGTAAAAGGCACCTCGGTGACCTTGATCTTCTCCGTCATGGTGAAGGTCATAAACTGGAAGTTGACCATTATCCCTAAAACAGTTACAGAGAGAGCGATCTTGAGATTATTGTTATGCTTTGGGCCTAAAAGATTATGTTATGTAAGAGGTACCTCGGTGACCTTAACCTCCTCGGTCATGGTGAAGGTTGACTAAAAGACGCAATATAAGAGGTATGTTGGTCATGGATCAGGTGAAAAACAAGAAGTTCACTCATATCTCGAAAACGGTTAGAGAAAGAGAACTGCTGAGATTTTTTCGATGGTTTGGGTCTAAAAGACGTTATATAAGAGGAACCTGGGTGACCTTGACCGCTTCGGTGATTTTGGAATTCGAAGCGAGAAGTTGACCATCATCTCGAAAACTGTTAGATATAGAGCCATTTTGATCTGACTTTCGACCCTTTGGGTCATAAAGGCGTTATACAAGGGGAACCTCGGTGACCTTGAGGTCCTCGGGTATGGTCAAGGTCAAAATGTCCAAAATGTTGACCATAATGTCGAAAACGGTTAGAGAAAGAGAATTATTAACTTTTTCGACGCTTTGGATCTAAAAGACGTTACATAAGAGGAACCTGGGTGAAATTGACCGCTTTGGTGATTTTCAAATTCAAAGCGAGAAGTTGACCATCATCTCGAAAACAGTTAGAGATTTGACATTTTGATATGATTTTCTACGCTGTTTAAGAGATACCTTATAAGACGCTGTTTAAGAGATACCTCGATGACCTTGAGGTCCACGGTTATGGTCAAGGTTAAAACCGGAAGTTGACCATTATGTCGAAAAGGGTTAAAGATAGAGCGATTTGAGCTTATTTTCGACCCTTTGGGCCTAAAAGACCTCCTCGGTCACAGTCAAGGTACAAAAAACCGGAAGTTGACCATTATTTCGAAAACGGTTAGAGGTGGAGCCATTTTAAGCGTATTTTCGAGGTGCGTGGTGACCTTGACCTTACCGGTCATGGTCAAGATCTTAAAACCGGAAGTTGGCCATTATTTGGAAAACAGTTAGAGAAAGAGCGATTTGAGCTTATTTTTGAAGCTTTGAGTTTAAAGACGTTATATGAGTGGTGCATCGAGCATGGTCGATGCAAAAAACCGAAAGTTGACCAATATCTCGAAATAGTTAGAGATTTTGAGCTTATTTTGACGCTTTAGTTCTAACACACGTTATATAACAGGAATTTCGGTGACATTGACCTCCTCGGTCATGGTCAACTTAAAGAAACCGAAAGTTGACCATTATTTCGAAAACGGTTAGAGATGAGCCATTTTAATCTGATTTTGGATACTTTGGGCCTACAAGACGTTCTATAAGGGGTACATCGGTAGTCTTGACGTCCTCGGCCATGGTCACGGCGCGAAATCTTAAGCTGACCATTATCTCAAAAACGGTTATAGATAGAGTGATTTTCAACTTACTTTCGATCTTTTGGCCTCGAAAACGTTATGTAAGAGGAACCTCGGTGATACTCGCTTTCAAAATCAAAAGTTTACCATTATCTCGACCACGGTTAGAGCCTCTTTGAGCTCATTTCGACCCTTTGGGGCTAAAAGATGCTGTGTAAGACGTAGCATCTTTTGGCGATCTTGACCTCCGCGGTCATAATCAAGGTCAAACGAGAAGTTCACCATTATCTTGAAAACAGTTAGAGATAGAGCGAGTTGATCTTCTTTTCGATACTTTGGGCCTAAAAGACGTTATATAAAAAGTACCTCGATCATGGCCCACATCAAAAACCCAAAGTTATCTCGCAAACGGGTAGAGATAAAGCGATTCTGAGTTCATTTAGACCCTTTCGGCCTAAAAGACGTTATATAAGGGGTACCTCGGTGACCTTGACTGCCTCGGTCATTTTCAAATTTAAAACGGGAAGTTGGCCATTATCTCGAAAACGGTTAGAGATAAAGCGAGTTTGAGCGGATTTCCGACCCTTAGGACCTAAAAGACGCTAGATACGAAGTATCTCGGCCATGGTCATGGCAAAAATCTAGAGTTTACCATTATCTGGAAAACGGTTACAGATACAGCGATTTCAAACTTATTTTCGACCTTTTGGCTCTAAAAGACGATATATCAAAGATCCGTCTTTCATGGTCCAGGTCGGAAACTGGAAGTTCTAGCGTTATCTCGAAAACGGTTAGAGACAGAGCAATTTTGAGCTTTTTTCGACACTCTGGGCCAAAAGAACGTTGCGCAAGTGATACCTCGGTGACCTTAACATAGTCAAGGTTAGAAATCTTAAGTTGGCCATTATCTCGAAAAGGTTATAGATATAGCTATTTCATACTTATTTGCGACGTTTTGGGACTAAAAGACGTTATATGACAGATACCTTGGTGACCTTGACCTCGTAGATCATGTTGAAGGTCAAAAACCGCAAGTTGACCATTATCTTGGAAATGGTTAGAAATTTTGAGCTTTTTTTACCCTTTGGGTCTATAAGAGGCAACTCGGTGAGCTTTACCTCCTCGGTCACGGTGAAGGTCGAAAACCAAAAGCTGACCATTCGCTCGACAACGGCTAGAGATATAGGATATATGAGCTTATTGTTTTCGCTTTGGATCTAAAAGACGATATTTAAGAGGTCGGTCATGGGCAAGGAAAACTGGAGGTTCACCATTATCTCTAAAACATTAAGAGATAGAGCACTTTTCAGTTAATTTTCGAGTCTTTGGGCCTAAAAGACGTACCTCGGTGACCTTGACCACTACGGTTATTTTTGGTCATTTGCAAATTCAAAACAGGAAATTGACCAGTGAGCTTGAGCTTATTTTCGCCGCTGTGGGCCTGAAAGCCATTACAGACGATATATCTCTGTCATGGTTAAGGTCTTGAAAACAATTAGAGATTTTGAGCTTATTTTAGACTTTTTGGACCTGAAAGACGTCATATATGACGTTTTCTCAGTGACCTTGACGTACTCGGGCATGGTAAAGGTTAGAAATGTTATACTGACCATTATCTCGAAAACGGTGAGAGACAGAGAAAATTTGAGCTTATTTTTTACCCTTTAGTCCTAAAAAAACGTTATGTAAGAGGTACCTCGGTGGTCTTGACCTCCTTGGTTACAGTAATGGTCAAAGATCGAAAGATGATCATTATATTGAAAACATTTAGCCCGATTTTGAATTTATTTTGATTATTTGTGGCTAAAAGAGGTTGCATTATATTTACTTCAATGACCTCGTTCAACATAAAAATCCGGAAGCTGATAATTACCTTTATAGAGCTGTCTTTGGTCAGATATATTTTGCGTCTCGCCTTCTGCCACTGCAAGTGGGTGTTATTTTGCCACGTGCAACGAATTTCGTGTAGTTTAGCAATAAAACAGCTGAAACATTAAATAGTACATGGGCATAGAAAAGTCGGGTAAAAAGGCGGCCACGAAAGGGAAGGCGTGTGTACCAAGATAATATTTAGAGTTATATTGTTGTTAGAGTGTGGCCACCGAGCGTGACAAAAGCTCCCCTGCATGTCGCGCCTGTTTTTGTTAAGATCAGCATGTGTACACTTGTCCATATATAGAAGGGTAACAATGGGGGTGTGGTTATTGATTTGAGGTCTGCTTTCAGCGACGGCAAGGGTGTCAGCAACTGCATCGTTGAACAATGAAGCACGAGGCGAGAGTTGGTCCAAGGCAGTTTAGGAGGGAGAAAGAATTTGGAGGAAGTTATGTAGAAGCATTTCTTCTCAATTCCAACCTTAACAATGTCACGTATAAATACTATAGCAACGTTAGACTTCAATATATCTATTCTAAAGCGAACAATTAAAACGTGTGCATCTTTAACATATACGCTCCTAATCATGACTGGGAACAGATTAGATTTTACGAACTCCTTCTCTCAGTCCTTCCTACGATATCTTATGACGAGTTGATTATCGGAGGTGTTTTTAACCTGGTGTTGTCTAAACTCGTTAAAACTGGGGGTTGCATTCCAAAGAAGAAAAATACTGAGATACTCCATAGCTTAATTGAAGACTTCACCCTAGCAGATATTTAGAGAGTTAAACACCCAAAACGAAAGGAATTTACATGGTACCAGCCCCGACCGCGGATAAAATGTAGACTTTATTACTACTGGTGTTTCATTAATAGTTTTCTTCATGAACCATCATTTACAGAGGCAATGAAACGTTTGATTAGTGACAAATGGTTGAAACTACAGTATATCAGCGACACGAGACGGCTTTACGATCTATTAAAATTATAAAATAAAATGATGCAATTTAGTATCAGTTGTGGTAAACAAAAAGCACGTCAAAGGCGAAGAAGAAGAGACCTGTCTGAGAAACACAATAAATGTCCTTGAGTTAAACATTATTGAACAAACCGCCAAAGAAAATTAATTAAATGAATTTAATGACTGTAAGCTTCAACTTGAAAAACTATTAGACTACAAAACTCAAGGGGCAAACATTAAAGCAAGAATTGAACACATAGAACATAATGAATAAAAACACATCCTATTTCTTTAACACCACGAAACAGTCCTACAATAAGAAAATTATAACTAGACTTAAGATTCAAGATAACGCAATTACACTTTCATCAAAAGAAATCTTGAATGAAATTTAAAAAAAAAATTATCAAAGCCCGTACGCATCTAGATAGCCTAAACAACAACCTAACGAAACCCCTCAAGTCGTTGCAAGGCTTCCCACAATTGAGTGACACAAATCGTGATGACATGGAACATTAGATAACATTAAATGAGCTTTTCCTCACTTTGAAAACTATAAAGCTTAATAAAAGTCCCGGTGTTGATGGTCTCTCGACAGAATTCTACGAAAGGTTTTGGCACATCTTAGGCCCAATTTCTGTTGAAGTATTTGAAGTTTCGAAAAGAAGTAACCTTCTCCGACTCTCATTACGTACAGCGTCTATAATTTTGCTGCACAAACGAGGTAAAGATCTCGAGCTAATAAAAAATTGGAGACAGATATCCCTGTTAAACACCAACTACAAAATACTCTCCAAAACAATCGCCCGTAGAATCTCCCCATTACTCGGACAACTTATAAATGAGGATCAAACTGCTTTTATTAAGGGAAGGTACATTGGTGAAGACATTGGACTAATTTCCGATATGTTGTAATTTACCGAACGCGAAAAAATACCCGGACTGCTCCTACTAATAGACTTCGAAAAAGCCTTCGACAGTATTGAATGGGACTTTATGTTTGTGGCTCTACAAACATTTAATTTTGGCCAAGAGATAATATCATGGGTTAAACTCTGCTGCACAGAAATTTACAGTACTGTCTAAAATAACGGGTTTATTACCGGTTGCTTCGAGCTCTACAGAGGTCTTAGGCAAGGTTGTGGCTTGTCGTGCGTCCTGTTCGTCCTGGCTGTCGAAATTCGTGCAATATTGATTAGAAATAACAAAAAAATTGTTGGCATTAAAGTAGATACGACCGAATTCAAAATAAGTCAATTCGCTGATGATACTACCGCAATATTGGGCAAAATTGAATCTATCCCGGTACTTTTTTCAACATTGGACTCTTTCGCTGTAATGTTGGGTCTTTGTATTAATAAAGAAAAAACAATGCTTATCTGGCTCGAGACCCGAGCCAGATCAGCATTGTTTTTTCTTTAATGGGGCCTCGGAAGAAAAAAAGGAAGTATACTTGGGTTACAAGTATCCTAAACATGTTTTAATATGCTAGGTGTTTCCCTAGGCTATAATAGCAGAAAATGCATAAAATAAATATCGGTAAAAATGGAAAAAATGAAAAACAAATACAAAGTCTGGTCTAATAGAGATCTATCATTAATAGACAAAATTCTTATTAGTAAATCTTTAGGAATATCAAACTTGATTCATACACTCTCAACCGTCACGTGCTCCAACTCTGATTTAGAACGAGCTCGGTATGAAATGAACATGTTTTTGTGGAATTACACGAAAGCTAAAGTGAAGCATAGCACTCTTATTAGTGAGTATTCCAAAGGGGGCTTAAAGGCAATCGACTTTAAGTCGCAAAATAAAGCACTAAAATTGGCATGGATTTCACGAATCTTAAAAAGTAATAAAGGTGTGAAATACTGCGCTTTTATGCAGCAAGGCTTGGTGAGTTTAGTTATCTGCGTAGGTGTAATTTTGATGTCAGCAAGTTAGCATATATACCGCCTTTCTATAAAGGTATTTTGAAATTTTCGTGAAGTGTTTCAAACAAGCAAAGATTCAGCACAAATTCTGTGGAACAATAAAAATATATTTATAAACAACAAGCAAATATTTTATAAAAGCTGGTTTGATAAAGGCATCAATCTTGTACAGCATGTAACTGGTTCACTGTGAAACATTTTATAAATATATAACCTAAAGGTGAATTTTTAAACTTTTCATGCAGTTAAATCCGCAATTAAATTACGAGTTGATGTCTATGCCGGAATCGCGTTCAATAATTTTGTGTTTGAGACAGGTCATAATCTTTTGGACATCTCGAAGGCCAAGTCAAAACTCTTTTATAATGAGTTCATAAAATGGGTGGAAAAAAATGAACGCTGGAGAGTTTCTGATAGGCTCCCCCGAAAAAGCAAAAAATCATATTTTCCTCCTATTAAAGTATCTTATTTGGAAAGCCCGGTTCTATGACTACCAATTTCAACATTCAATTCTATTAAATGAAATCCAGACACACATAGAAGTCGATAAAAAGGCCCTTTCGAGTTCGAATTTTGATCTAAAGTGGAAAGGATGGCATCATCTATTTAATATTTAAAAGGTTCACTGCAGGTCCTCTTTCTTAGGATAAGCAGCTCCAAAGCAACTCACTTACTCTTTTCACCTTTCGTTTGTGCTACACTGCATACGTCCTGTCTGGGTTTGGATAAAGTGATGTGTATGGGGACAGCGTGTGTGTATGAGCGCCTGGTTGTCTGAGAGGATAGTAGTTAAGCATGGTTGGATAGAAAACGGAGAAGGGTGAATGGTAAAGTGAAAGGGATAGAAATAGGTTATGGCTGTATAGGTTATTATTTTCAGGTGGTGATTTTAAAACTAATTTCTCATTACAAGAATTACATACAAATTTAATTTTACGAATTATATATTCTGCCATATAAGCAGCGACATTCTACAGCGGTACATATGAAACACTCATTATATTCATAATTTCGAGAGCAGCTTTACAAGAATCCACCTCCCTATTATCAGAATCTTGTTGCACAAATGATATCTCTGGGCTTATTTCCTTTGGCAAGTGCTTCTTAATATACCATCCTATTGGTGAACGGGACGTTAAACACCAAACAACAAACAAAGTGGGCTTGTTGCGCCGACATTGTGGAGATGTCAAGAACTTGATCAATATCTGCGTGACAATTGAGCGAATCTCTTGTGATGTGCAGTTGATCTACTGTAACTACCCTTAATACCGCCCCTAATTTTAAAAACTTTCTTGCTTTTTCTTTTTCATACTAGCATGGGTCATTTTTGCTGTTTTGTTTACATATTCAAAAATCTGGATCCCCGGCTGCCACTTGGTGGCAGTACTGCAGCACCGATAAGGCATTTTAACAGAGTGGTACCTCTAAGCAAATAAAGGCTCTTTGCATCTAGAGAAGGGATCCGACTAAAGCGCCCCGGATAAAATGGCCCCTTAGGATAAACGCCCCTGTCTAATGAGTCCCGGTTTTTTCAGAATTTTTCTTTCTTTTTACCTTTTTAGGCATATTTGGGCCTATTTGGGCCCATATCTGGGCACATTTGGGCATATTTTCCAAGCGATATAACGTTTTAGTAATAAAATCTACGTTCAGGTCTTTCATTTCTATTGTTATGAACTAAGCCTTGATAATCTACTTTAATCTGACATACTCTAAAATAAAATAAAATATATTATTGCAAACATAAGTCCATTTCAAGCACGTTTCTGGTCAAGTAATAGAACATTCTACAGACTGATGTTGTAAGCAATTCCTCAGGAATGCAAGAAACTAAATCCCCCAATAACCAATTTCATATTTTCAATAAAAACATAACAATATTTGCAAAAGAAAAACACGGGGCGCATTAGCAGGGGCGCTTTAGCCTAGAATGCGCTTTAGATTGGGAGCGTTTGTCCGGAGTGCGTTAGCCGGGGATGCTTTCACCCAGAACCGGCATATATACCGAAAGGAATTTATGACCTTAAAAATATGCGATATTGATTCTCACTCGGTGTTTTTTTGGGATTGTTAGTATACTATCGGTTTTGTTGAAATTGTCATCAGTATTTATCATTTATTTCAATGAAATAGAAAACTATATAAAAAGGCTTTATATAGCAATTAAACACCCTTACCTTTAGATGTTTCTATGGCAAAATATATCAAAAATCTGAAACATCCTTTTCTTGATATGTCAGAATATTTGTCGTACACGAATCGTGTCCTTTTCTACAAATATATCCTGGGAAGGAAAGCCCCAACGTTAATGTGCTATTTTGGGCATCAATACCATATAAGTCGTATTAATGTTTAGAATCAGCCATGTAATCAAACCAATATAAATAAAGTCTCGGTAGGAGACACTATAAATATAGTTTGCAGCTCAAGTGCATGTGTAGAATGAATACATTAAGGAAGTGCAAGTTATGAGTCAAGCAAACGTACAGGGGTCAAAAATTTCTCAAACACGTTTCTTTTTTTGCAAAATGAACATACGCAGATCTTAAGTAAATAGTTAAAGTTGAAAAGAGTTATTCATTGACATAAATTTCTTTTGTCCAATATACTATTCTAAGCATAAAATTAAAATTAACCTTTCATTTCAAGTAAGTGGTTTAATCTTCCAAGTTCCTCTTTCAAATTTGCATAGAGGTAATGAAGTTAAATGGTCTGAGGCTTCGCTGTGAGTGCGCAATTGCTCGTTTATTACACTTGAAAATTTTAATTTCTTTAGTGTAATTAAGTTAAATTTTCTATGTTTATCCTGGCTGTTGGATGGGGAGGGGGTAATCATTCTGGTCCTCTGTAAAATTTTCTAAGTCAAGGTTGCATTAGATGTCTTACTTTATCGATAATAGCGTTATACTGCACAATACATAATAAAACAGCAGCATGGCCTTTAACTGTAAAATGTTGAGCAGTGCGCTGTTGCACGAACAGCAATTGCTTGTTATATGGTGCTCTGCATGAAGTAAGAAAAATAAGTGGCATAATGGAGGACCCTAAAATAAACACATAAAACCAGGGAAAGGTTTTCTTGCAGTTTTGCACTATGGCTGCCCTAATTCCAAAGTAATTTCTACCAAAATTCACCGCTGTAAAACAAAGACATTTTGGGTCAAACACACTTCCAGCGAATACTAGAAACATGATGTAACACTCACGTAACCCTGGAGCGTTATCATAGGCTATTATAGAATATACCTTCAACATTACTAATTATATGGCACTTACAGTAAATGAACGGAAAATCATCCCACTGATTAATCCCGAAGTCCAGTTATTTAAATATACAACCAAATCATATGGTAAAATAACAACTCGGCGGGCTATCACCCGAACATTACGTATCACTCTCGACTTCCGAGTTATCCTAATATACGACCAACTTATGTGACAAAAACAGCAACTTGTCGGGCATTCAATCCTACATTACTCAGTATTCTCGTCCTTGGAAATATTTGAATATACAACTAAGACATGTGGCAAAAATAGCAACGTGGCGGGGAATCAACCTGACATTACCCACTACTCTCAACTCACAGTACTATGTTAGCAAGTGGCAGTTCTAAGTGTCTTAGCCTGTCTAACTTATGACCATTACGATCAAGATTTCTATTACCCACAACGAGTTCGACACTTCCAATTATCCGGAGACTTGTTTACACCACGTATACTCGCTAACGACAACAGGTTTCGTCGTGAAGAACCCTCTTAAATCATTAGCACGTCACTAACACCCATATCACATCGCTGACGAGTCCATTTTCACCTACCCTGTAAAAACTGAACATATTCCGACCCTGTCAGGAGAAAGGTCACCCATCCTTTGATAAGAAACATCTGCTCCAAACCACATATAAAGCACACAATGGATGACGTACTTCGTAACTAACCCCTACAACCAATAATCCAAAAGCCATTTGACCTAATTTCGTTTAATGTCATAAATTTGCCTTGGTACAACACTTTGTCTGACAGTAGCCAACGATCAATTTGCGACGTGAATGTCTTTTGGGATCAAAACCAAGTGAATAGAGCTCTGAGGAAGACTAGATTTTCTTAGACGACCACCCCTACTTTCAATAAACCGTCTTCCTGAAAGCAATGTAACTCATTCAATAGCTGAATAACCGGCTGAAACTGAGACAGAAAACAACTTCTTTACAAAAGACTAACTGCTCCAAGACTTTCAATATTGCTCGTTCAGTGGTAACCATACCAAAATCACCAAAGAAATGAAACCATACACAGAAACTTAACAGACTTCCTAGAAAACTTTTAAAAGCATCTTACTACAAGGGAACTAAGGCAACAACTTTTTTTAAGCCATGCCACTTTTAAATGTGCGCAAACCTGCTAATGTCCAATTCCTTTAAAGCTGCAAAAGATGTAACTGCCTTCACTTCAGAGCCATCATCGCAACGACTAACTCAGACTTGAAGGAAAGCAAGGCTGGCTGCCACAAGAAATCTTTGCCATAAGGCCATTTCGAGTTGCGTAGCCCTTCTGTCAACCATCCACGTGACGATATGTCTGCTACGTTGAAGGCTCCTGGGACATGAAACCATTGGTTTACATTCGTCAGTGAGTGAGTAAAAAAAATTCGATTGGGCACAAGTCTATGGAACCTGTTGGAAATGTTTGATATTAAACTTAACACGACCTTACTGACTGTTCCGTAATAATGTTTGGAACCCCTATAGGACAATTCAGTCTTGATTGTACGAGTCATTTTAACTTCAGAAATCGCGGTCTTCAACTCAAGCCTATGTATAGTAATTGGTTTGATAGAAAAAACGTGTGGTTTTCATCAGTCACGGCAAATAACTGCAACAACCATGCTGGGGATGCATCACAACAATGATATAACTGTATCTCAAACATTTCGCTTGAAAAAATGACTGACAATAATATTCTACAGTTCGAAAAAATTATCCAACCACTGTATCCATTTACACTCGATATCTTAAATTTAAATAAATTTTCTCGTCCCAGTTTGTTTCAGTGCAACACGACATTGAAATATATCAGGCAGAATATGCCATTCAACACCCAACGTGCTCTCAGCTGGCAAATCTTCACACTACAGATCAACGTTATCCCACTTTAACCAGTTCTCAGGGGGAACAGAAGTTCTCCCCTGAATTTGAAACAAATTTATGTTGAGTCACTTTCGCCCTCTCGCACATGTTCCTAGTACGAACAATAATGTCTATTGCCTGATTGGATTCTGCCACGCTATTGAGACCATTTAGGACCTAAAAGATCTCTTGAAGGAAATCACCAGCATCAGAACTGTATCTTTGACGATCTGTCGAAGATAAAAGTTGCTACACGAAGAAGATGGCTGCAAACGCATGGATATTTATTGCATACACTAATGGCTCCCTAGAAGTATCATCATCCTTCCACCAAAGAAAGCACATATAATATCGATGCTTTCTGAGTACCAGATTCAAAAGCCAGATTCAAAATATTCATTTCGTCACTAGGAGACATTATTTTTTGAACGACGCTCGAAAATCCACTTTCCAACGACTTCATATGCGGCAATTCGATGACTGAATCCATGGCTATTGGCAGAGTTACAGTCTATCATTTCTACTCTGCCCCAGCCAAGATTTGTACACTTCGCAAAGAAACCACGATGGGCTGCAATAACTTCTCTAGGAATTAAAAACCTACTACACTTGTATCCTATAAGAACCGATTTCGATGCAGAGAGACACTGGCATACGCTTAGACCTAACTTGTTTTAAATGCGGCTATTTTTCTGTCGTCGCGGATGTAGGAATGTGGGAACGATTTGGTGGCATAATAGGCCCGAGTACATCACCGATAACGCTGCCTACTTTTGCGAGTCAAAATCTCTGACTCATAAACCACCGACACGCTTACAACGGATTCGCCTATCCTCGGCTAACATTGTGAACAAAGATAAGTCTACATCTGTGTTGAGTGTTTAGAAGGGTATAGATTAATCGCTCCTCATAAGACTGCGAACTGTGAGATGCATATACAGGCAACGCACTAAGAGAGTTGCTAACAGTAGAAGTAGCACAAGAATGCGACTGAGCAAGTGTTTCACTTTCAGAACCTACACCATAGTCATTGTTAATGGGCACAAACGCTTGAGCGTCAAAGCACACCTCACAACAGACCTCCGTTGATCGCTTTTATAAGCATCCACACAGCCCTACAAACAGGAAGGATGAATCTTGTGTTAAGCTGAACACTGTTTTTCCCAATGTAAATAAAGTTTGCAACTGGGTATGCTTTGCAAGATATTATGGCTGCTTATTCCTATTTTCTTTTGTCTTTTCCTTTCTTTTTGTTTTTTTTCTCCATGGATGGTTTCCCGAAAACTCATCCAACACTATTTCACGTAGGAAAATGAAAGTTAGCACACAGAGGATGGTAAAGATTAAATTGAGGTCAAAGTTTTTTACCTCAAGGTGGTTTCGAAAAAAACTCATGCTACAAGGTTTGATGCAGGAAGACGACATTTGGCAAAAGTATAAAGGGTAATGAGTCCTCATTTGAATCCTTGAATTGAAGTAAGAAAAAAGAAAGAAGAAAGAGCAAATAGTAAAAGAAGAGTTAGAAAGAAAAAAACATCCAATTAGTCGTCTCTTACGCCATGCACAGAAGATTTCCACAACGAACCTAATATTATGCGAATTATGTAAAAAAAAAATGGTGTTCTCTTACATGTGCTGAAATAAGTGAACAACTCCCATGCCATAAAGTTCTTTTGCAAGACCAGTATATCAAACGTTCGCTTTATACTTGCAAAAGCAATAGCGAGAACAGTCAAGCTTCAGTCCTAACACCACCCTGAGTGCAAAACCTGAACAATACAATATCGTTTATCATTCTATTGCTACAAAACCTTGATGAAAGAATGAAAAACATTGAAGTCACTGTAAATACCCTCATAAATAAACAAGTAACTCAACAAAATGAACAGCAGCAGATTACAAATGAGCTGAAACGACTAAATGGAGAAATAATAAACATATGATGAATCAGTAAAAGAGCTTGAAGAAAACACAGTACTGGTAGTTACATCAAACCCGGCACAGCCCACTTAGTTAATAAATAGCTGATGAATATAAAGAGAGAGGAGAAAAACTTCATAATCTATGGATTACGCGAAAATGCATACTTATCTAATCAAATATGGTCACTCATGCGAGAGTTAAGAATTCCACAAGGTACTGAAATTAATAAGCATGCAAGTTCGAGTGCTGTCTCAAGCAAATATCGAGCAAATGTCGACCTCTGCTTATCACACTTCAAGACTTCGAAAAGAAGAAAGTTGAGCAGAGCAAAAATCCTCCATCAGTCCCAGGTGTTTAAAGATACTTATGTAACGCCAGACCTAACTCCAGCAGAATGAGACGAAAATAAACAACTGATTGGAGAATTAACAATAAAAAAGCAAATGGTGAGGTTAACCTAATAATAAGGTGACAAATAGTACAAACATCCACTCCAAGCCATCGTTCAGGAGGTGAGATAATTACCAGATGACAACCATCACAATCATCAATAATGACTCACAGAAACAGCCACAGACAGTGTAGTTTTGCTCATTCAAAAGCTTACAATTTCCCTTAAATATCATGCACTAATGTAAGATCATTGCCAAACATAAAAGATGAATTAGCTACCGAAATCAAATTAAACAATGTATCAGTGTAGCGATGTAGCAGTGATAACAGAAACCTGGATGTCAAATGAACCAGCAAATGAAGCAAAAGAAATAAGCAGATATTCTCTCTTAAGAAAAGACCGCAAGGAAAAGTATCTATTTTAAAGAGAACCTTCCGTGTATATGATGGAGAGAATTGGAAAAGGACAACATAGAGTCAATATGGGTAACTATAAGGTATCAAAAGTTACCAAGGGAAATAAATAAAATAGCAATAGCTGCAATATACCACCCGTCAAAGCAGACCATAAAACAACGAGGGATCATATCTCTTACGGCATCGACCATTTGCAAAGTAAGCACCCAAATTGCGGGATCAGCATTATATGACATTTCAACTATCAACGATCCCCATCAACTGAAACAAACGGTTACTGAGAATACTAGGAATAATGCGATTTCGACAAAATTTCACAAACATGCATCAATATTACGAACAAGAACTAATCCAAGCCATCTTGGAAAATCCGATCATTGCTCAGTGATGTGTTATCCAAATAATAAAACAGAGCTAAATACAGAGGGGGAAGTAAGAGAACGAAGAAAAACAGCAATGCCGATTAATGTCTATTCGTCCAATCAATTGGAATAATACAGGATGAAAACATATTAAGAAAAATTTTACTTTTCTGACAATAATTGAAAACCATTTTCCGTTACAAAAAGTCAAAATTCATACTAAAGATAAACCGTGGCTAGATGAACAATTCAAGAGAGTTATCATGTAAAGCCAGCAAGTAAAGAAAAATGAACATGTTATGAAATACAAAGTTCTCAGAAACAAAATAAGTAAAAAAAACTGAAATCGGCGTACTACAACAACAAGATTAACCGACTAAAGAACAGTGATGCATGTACATGGTGGGAAACAATTAACCGTACAACAAATTTATCCAGTGACAGAAATACAAGTGCTTTCCAAGCCAAGGCAAACGACCTGAACAAAGGCAAAAACTAGTTGAAAAAATCAACTACTTCGTAATAAGCGTCTCAGCTGATCTCCCACGAATACCTGAAGAAGAGACATTTATTAACATCTAGTTACTGCAAAAGTCGCGGATTTTCATTGGATCGTCTAAAAACTTCAGTCCAGGAAATGAAATAGAGCGGCCAGTTCACACATAACATAAGAGTACAGGGTTATATACCAACCCCTCCCCAGACAGGCCTAAGCTGTCCATAGTTTACAAAAGTGCCGAGAAAACGGCTGAGGCGGGGAATGAGAAGGGCGGTAGCAGAGCATGTGCTGTTGTCATTCGTTCCAGTCCGGGCATATTTTTCAAAATCTTTCAGACCTAATAAACGACGTTCTCACTACGTTTCGACTTACTTTGATGTTCAGCGGGTGAGAAATGTACACATAAAAGATTTTAACGTAATGGCGTCATACTCCTTTCTTAATTTTGCTCCAAAAATCAAAAGTTGACATAACCACTCGACTGATTGAAGGAATACCCATACAAAATGTAAGGTCGATACGACTTTCCTTTATCAAGACAAGATATTTTGCACACGAAATCTTGTCCATATTATATATATATATATATATATATATATATATATATATATATATATATATATATATATATATATAGATCTGCAACCAGTCATAGAGAGACCATGCCTTATTTATAGCACTTAGAGAGACCATTTGGAAAAAATAATATATGTTTTTTAGCTTGTTATCGAGTGGTAACACACAAATTTAATTTTAAAACAGAATATATTATATTCACTATGTTATAGAATCATTCGTTTTTTTGTTTACTATGTAGTTTCATAACGTTTAAACACGCTAATAATTAAGGAGACCTACTTTTGGTCTCCTTCAATTTTTGGTCTCACTAATACTATGGTTTTTAGCAAAAATGGTCCCCGTAGTGCTGGAATTACACTTATATATATAAAAGTGTTTCCAAAACGGCGATCCAGGTCGAGAAAAGCATCATCAAACGTTGTTCTAGAACCAATAAACAAATGGCATTCAATGAATTCCTTTGCTTTATCACCAGCATAATATCAAGTAACCTTTCCTCTTTGGGTACTTCGGAACTAGATATGAATGTCTGAAAAGACTTCTTCCAAACTGGATGCATTAAGATATTACCAGTAAATACTACAAGTTCGGGTACATGCAATCTTGGTAAGAAAACTGAATGCACAGGGTATTCAATAACACCGAAGCAGTGATCAAGCGAGAATCATGTTCCCGATATCGTAGAGAGGTGCCATTGGAAAAACTTGTACTTGTACCGGGTTTTTCCAAAAAAAAAGAAGCTTTATCGTTGCATTCCTGTTTTTCCACAATGTGTCCATATCACCAAAACATAGTCAAATGAGACAGCAGCAGATCTCGTTCGTCATAAAGTTTAATATGTTGTTGACCCAATAGTCTGCCATCCAGCACAGTTCTCTTAAGAGAACGAGTCGGTGATTCAAAATTTCTTAGTGAATGGGAACTATAGGAAACAGCTTCTTCCACAGCTGGATCCTTTTTGACAGTAGCTGTCATCTAACGCTGAGGTACCTTCATGATTTACAATCGAGTTATCAAAGGGACCACCGATCTGCTCAATATCAGGCTCCTGTTAAAGGGAAGTAGCTATTATGAAATGCTAAACCTCTCAAGTGATACTAAAGTTTATGATACTGAAGCGGCTAACAATACTGAAGCTAATTTCGCCGGTTATTTGGCACAAAACCGAAACAATATACTTAAGCTAAAGACCAGTTAAATTCGAATTAACTCTTAATGTAATAAAGAGGCTTATGCAAGAAAAGAGAGCTTGCCAACCAAATCCAGAATCCACGCATCAGCTTCACCATATTAAAATGATTTCAAAAGGCAAAAAGTTTGCTTAAAAGAAAAATACAGGAAAGATCCAAAGTAGAAAACCAAAGCTGGCTGAAGTAATCCAGATCCAAGATAAATATTAAACAGTTTCTTCATAGACAAGCTATATCAAAGCTGCTTTCAGCAAAGGCACAGGAAACTGATAAAGTTGCCAGCAAGATGAAAAATAACAAACAATGAGTCTTGTCAACTGTCCACAAAGTGCATGGAAATTAATAGAAGCAAGAGCAAGGGTATATGCATTTAGGAATCGAAAATATAAAGATATGGATCACAAATATGAGTAAATAAATTGTATTTTTTAATGAATTGAAGTTAATTGGTAATTGGGGTTTGAAAATTGCATGATATGTTTTGAGAACATTTGACAATAACTGAAATTGTACAATGGTATTGTCTGACCAAAATAGTTAAATTCAGATGAGGGAGGTTAAGGGATTGACTGTTCTTGTTTATCACAGTGTTAGGAAAGGTAAGATGAATTTTGAATAAACCAGTTTTCAGTGCTGACCAAAAAAACTTAAAAACCATTTACATGTAAACAAAATGTACGATAATCATTTAAAATTAAAAAACAAACAGCGCGTTACAACAAATGATATTGAAATACAAAATGCACGCAATGGTATGTTTATTTAATAAAAACGATTCAACAAAAAAAATAATCAAAATTAATATTTAGATTAAAGTGTTAAAGATGAATCAGGCATGGAGGAATTACTACACACTTTGTAAACTTTATTTATACCTAAAAGTTTCTGAGAAGTTATAAATTCAAGTAATATGGGGGATTTACATTGAACGGCACACAAGGTAACACTCTAGTTTCGTTGTACTTGCACATAACGCCAACCACTCGTTTTATATCAAACGACAAACAGATTCTGATAACACTTCTTTCATGTATGTGTTTGCGTGTTTGTTGTGTTGTTTGTTTCTTTGTGTGTGTATGTGTGTGTGTGTCTGGAGAGGGGACGGGGAGGGTGTTAATTAACTGATAAAACGCTAGATCCAAAACAACAACAAAATGTTGTATATGTAAGTTTATAAGTACACCAAGTCAAACAAATTATTATCAAAGAAGAATTTCTGTGTAGAAAGAATTCAAAAACATGCTTTTGGTAGCTATAGAAGCAGGAATAACGGAGTTAGCCGTCCTTAAAGTTGTTGTTAATATGTTTAAATTAAATTGAATGGGAAGAATTGGTTCTTATTGATATATAAATAAATGAAAACACTGTGAGGCATATTTTACCCACAATGCAACAGTTGCATTGTTAAAAAAACGAGACGCACTGGTTCAATGAGCAAGAATTGTTTTTCGTGGCTTTCGAAAACAGCGAATACGTTTCAACAAAGGGTTGTAAATGCGATAACCCCTTTATGGAATTTCAGGTTGATTTCATAAACTCTGACGTTATTTTAACGAAATCGCGGAACATTTCATGAATTCGAAGTAAATTTTTACGGATTTTTCACAACAATAACTTTGCCCAATGAAACAAAAACAACAACTCTTTCGTTCGTTTGACGAGCACCATACATTTTGCTAAAACTTACTCTCTGAGGGATGATAGAATATTATTAGATAGCCGCGACAGGCGGCTGGTTTTCCAAAGAAAAGTTTACCAAATTTGAATGCTAAACATATCTCTTAATACATGTCGGCGAAAGATTCAAACAACGTAATAACGTCTGAGCATCATTCCAACACACTAATATCATGCAAAATGTACCAGCAAAAGAATCGATGTTACCCTGGTCGGGCGGTCGGGCGGCGAGAATTGATGCTTGTATTGAAGCATTCAACAAATAAATATATTCTTTTTGAACACATAAGGATGGATTGGGGTGAGGGCAAGGGAGCATGGTTTACACACAAGGAGAAGAAAGTCTATAAATACATGCACTTCACTACGCATGGCAAGGCAGGACAGGGGGAAGGGGTAGTAGTGGAACATATTCTATGCCAACAGATACACACAATAAACCACTCTTTGCACAGGAATTCCCAATGAAAGTCCTATTTTTATACCAAGGCCTATGAAAGGAAAAACGAGTTTAAGGATAATATATATATATATAAACAAAAATAAACATTTAAACGACCGGGAGGTTTTACAATATACCAGGCCAAATTTTCGTGGACTTTAGAGATAAATTTGATTTTTTTCACAAGTTGAAGCTGCTTGTACCTGAACGATCAAACCAATTTAAAAGTTTTACGTGCTACTTAAACTAGAAAAAGATATGAAAACATGTGCCGAGACTGTTGTTGGCAAGGTTCACAAGCTGAAGATAAGAATTCACATACCGCTTTTCACATAGCAACCTGTATCACTTCCATAAATGTCCCAAAGCACTACCATCCACAATGAGTAGTGCACTACATCAGTTCCAAAAATGACCGAAAACGCGTCCGGACTTCCACACTAGAAAGCATTGTCCAGATATGTCGGCGCAGGTGCGTCAAAACCGCTGGAATCGAGCGCGCGAAGTGAGAGGGGTCGAGGAGTCACTGATGACTTTGTGTAAAGAAGGCTTTGAAACATTCCAAAGGAGTGCGCGAGGGGGGCGCGTCATAAGCGACCGCGCAAAGACGTGTGTTTGCGACAACAATCCCCTAAACGAGCGTTGGGAGGGGCGTCCAAATACCGCCATCCCGTCGCTGAGTGGCTGATTTGTGGCTGGCTGGCCGGAGGAGCGGACCTAAAACTCCATCAGAGGATTGGCATCTCTCAGCCTTTAATCGTCTACTTTATTTCATTATATGCCAATGTCGCTTAGACTGGGGAAAATACAATTTACACAAGCTACCTATAGTGACGTGCTATTACAGAATCCAACACAGGCATGCCATCACTGACATGGGCATGCCATCGCAAATTACTGCCAAAAAGTATAGAATATAACACAGCATTTTATCACAAATCACTTTCAAAAAGATCATAGAATAAGTACTCAGTATTGAGCCTATTTGACAGAACGTTTACAAGCTTTTGAACACTAATAAAACTTAAGAATTTTTACACAATTTTTTGAATGTGGCGCTTGGCGCAATGGAACAATGTTCTGTGGACTGACGAAGTCCGGATCTGCCTGAGATAGAAGAATAGACGGCATCGAGTTTGGCGCCGTATTGGCGAAAGACACCATCCCAACGTCGTACAGCCCAGGACTGCCTATGGCGATTGGCAACATCATGGTTTGGGGAGGCATAAGCAGCAGTTGGGGGAAAACTGAACTTATTGTTCTCAATTGCAATTTAAATGCCAGACGATACATTGATGAAGTAATCGATCCATGTGTGATACCACTAGCAGGACGTTCTGGTCCAGATTTTTTGCTGCAGCACGACAACGCGCGACCTCCTATAGCCAGAATCGTTTCAAATCGCTTGACTGCCAGTGGAGTCAATGTAATGTACTGCCCAGTGTGTTCGCCCGACTTCAACCCTATTGAGCACATGTGGGCGCAGTTAAAGCGATCAGTGTACAGACGAGTAAGGCTTGATACCACATTAGAAGAGCTGACAGACATCACAAGGCAAGAGTGGAACGCCATTCGAATGATGCGAGTACGTCGATTTCTTTCGCTCCATGACTACGAGATGTACGACAGAGCCGTGGTGGATACACCTTCTATTAAGTCATAACAAATGCCCATTAGAATAAGACATAGTCAAGCCTGAGAACCATTTTCTTACGTTTACGTTTTACACAGCGTTTACAGTTAAACGAATAAATGATACGAGCAATAATGAAATTGAAAAAGTGTACACTTTTTTACGAGTAATAATGAAATTGAAAAAGTGTACACGTTTTTGAGCGAGGGTTCCCATATTCCAAGACCGACTGTGTGAATACTGTTTCAGTCACAAAATAAATTTAAAATGAAGCGAAATGGTCAGTCTTTATTGTTTTTAACATTTTAGCCAATGCAGAAAACTACTACCCGAGGGTAGCGATGTCATTGCGCATTTCGCACTTGCGGAGCCGCTCCTATAGATGTTCGGAGCACCCCGGGGCTGCGTTACCCCCAAACAGAGCATTGGTTCTGATGACTACGGCTCGAAACTATAAGTTTGCTTTACTCCTCGTTTCTTCACGGGTCAGTCACAGCAGATTGGCGGGTATTTTGTGAGGAGACAAAAAGGAGACAAAGTTTTCCCCACTGCCACAGACCCTAATCCCCCCTAACTGGACAGAACTTTTGTCCTTATGTTTATGTAAGTGCCTTAAAGTGTGTTTGTATATCCTTCGTGGCGCTGTGTATATAAGTACCTGATAGGGTATTTGTGTTTCTGTGTACCTGCCTCTGCAGCTGCCTGTCTATATGAGTACCTCATAGGATGGTGACGTACTCTCCCGTGATACCGCGAATGATACTATTTCTGTGCTGTTGTGGGTGCACAAATTGGTGGCCAAATATCAAGGATGCAGCAGCGACAGCACACTTCCCAATACCGTTCATAACAGAAAACCGAAATAGACAATAATAAATAAAAAAAGAATTTTTAGCTCTTTAAAAAATCGACCTAATGCGCCTTTCTTAATTATGTTTACTAGAGCAAGAAATCTTTTTCTAAATTCACCAGTTTTTATTAAGATCAGTATTTATTGATATATCTTTTCTTTCCCTTCCTGTCTTCAGCTCAACACCGATATGAATTTAAAGACAAGATGCCCAAAACGCTTTGGGTAATGTTTGCTGACAGAAATATCAATTCCATTATATCTTTAAAAATTTATGTTATATTATCATTAACGATATAGAAAGATTGTTACTTTTCCAAGTAAAGATCGACAAATTGACTGGTCATATATGTGCGATAATTTGACGGAAATTTGAATTGTTGTGTTTGACAAATACACCTCTACCAAACATATTTGCAACATAACTATACGACGATTCTGTAAAGCTATTGATTTTTTCTAGGGTCAATGTATGGAGAAAAAATTCAGCAAATATGCTGATGCCAGCTTCCGGTACAAAATGCCACTAAAGCAATGAAAATTAACATTTACAGCAGAGTCAAGACATATTATAGGTTTACCCTCCTATATTCTGACGAAAAACGTAGTTTTTCATCATTCCGAATCGTGCGAAAACCGGGACAAAATCGAAAAACCTCGTTTCCAAGTTATAAACTAGTTTTGACAATAGAAACAATACAACTGATGTAACTGCATCATGCACTCATTCAAAAAAAGTTTGTATATGTACCAATTCGAACTAAAAAATAAAATGATATCTTTCAAAGAAAGACATTATCTTCAAAAAGTTAAACTTTCAACGTTAAAGCGCTATATCAATTCCAATACGAGCATATTTATGTTTTCTCAGTTACTGTAGCAGAATTATTGTGTTTCATAATCATGCCTCTGTTATTTGAACTAAAAAACACTGAAAGACTGACAAATAATCATCATTTTATATTTATTCAATATTTATTAATGTTAAGGTGCATATTTAAATATGCAAATTTTGTTGTTGAAGTACTTTGATTTGCCTGCCCCTGCAAAATGTTTCATTCGTAACGGATCAAATAGTTTGTAAGAAATGGCAGGTTACCTGTACATACCTTGAAAAGGTTTTAAATTTAATTTTGTACTTTTTTCACATAGAATCTGTTTGTAACCGTATTCCATCATCTACACGCATTTCGAAGTAATTCTTGTACCTTTAGGCGTTCCTCTTTCTTTGTAATTTTGATTTATTCTCAAAGCCGAGATGCTGAAACTACATTAAAAGTTTTATCTTGTAATCTAAACAGCATGACAATGGCTATTCTTCTGTTCTGTTGCACGTTAAAACACAGAGCTGGCGTTCTATATGTTACCTTGTAAGCCTATACGGTAAGAGGACTATAACCGTTATACCTCATATACCATTACCGGGAGTTTCCCATTTAAAAGCCCCGGGGCCCTTATTAGGAAACTTTTCCCCAATAGAAGCCCTGGAATTTTCTATTTGGAGTTAAAATAAAGACCTGAAAAAATCGGTTCCTAATAAGAGCCCCTCCTTCCCTGCAAGTCTTTTTACAACTCGTGTTTACTTGCAATGCAGACACGGTGCACATAATCCTTTGATATGAGGCAGTCTCTAGACATGTTCTGCTTCGCTGCTTAATCCTGTGCTTCGCACAAGGCGAACAGACACTCCCCTTCTCGCTGCCACCTTTACTCCGGAATATTAATGGATATATAACGGACTGAGTACTGAAACGGGCAGCGTGATATTGCCCCTCCTTCCCTGCAGGTTTTTCGTTTTTAGAACTTGTGTTTACTTGCAATGCAGACACGGTGCACTTAATCCTTTGATGTGAGGTAAACCCCCAGACATATTTTGCCTCGCTTAATCCTGTGCTTCGTGTTTTACACAGGTAACTTTACCAGACTTTTTTGGTTGCTGTTGTTTTTGTGTTTTCGTAGTGCTGTGTTTACACGCTTCATTACCTGGACTATGATGTTCAGCATTTAGATGCGGAACTATGGCGTGTTTAATATATAATTAAGTATCCCTAATGATAAAATGCTATTTCGGATGGAGCGTTATCAAAACACGTTAACAGAAATTAAATGTGTGATGCTATGTTGATCTTAATAATCATAATTTAAGGCACATTTCTAAATGATCTCCATTTCATTTTGGTTTGAAAAAAAAACCATGTGACTATGGAATGAAATTTTCACATTCATCAGGGAATGATTGATCTCAAGAATTAATATAGGATCTCAAAAATTGATTTTTTGATATCAAGACTTAATCTGTTATTGCATTTTTGATATCGTGATAGCAATAATGAAATATCTGAAAAACTATCAATTTTGAGCTCTTATTTATTGATATAAAGAAATTATTTAAGATATCATTATTTCAGAATCTGCAAATGAGCTTTTGATCTTAAAAATTTTTTTTTTTTGATATCAAAATATCAGGCTATTTTTTTTCAAGTAAAGAAATTCAGAAACACACATCTGTTAATAAATAATGACTGGTCCTTGTATACCGAATCTTTTTTTAATTTTTTTTGCTGAAGAAGCAATTGTGTTGTTATTACTGATCTCAATAATTCAAGTTTTCATCTCCAAAATTTAATTGACGATTCTTTATTTTATCAAAAATCTTGGGAAAAATAAACCAGTTTTTTTGCATTTATTAGAAAGAGTACAATTAAGCAATTAAATGAGAAAGTAAGTGGACATAGTGATTAAGTTCAACATTTTCAAAAGTTAAGGCTGTTATAACTGCTTACTACAGGGAATGTTTTAGTGTTTTTATGATTAAGATTTAAACTACATGGCGACACAGATACATGGCGAGTCGTATTTTCGAAAAAAATGCCAACTTTTGTGACAAAGAAATGGTTGTCTTGTTATTCTTAAGTTCTTTGAAGGGAAGGAACTTTTAACACCTTTCGTAATGAACTACAACAGCAACTGACATTTGTGTCGATAAATTAAAGTTTGACTCTTCCTATCTAAATATGATTTAAAAGTAAAACGCTTATAAAAATCAAAAAATATGCATCCAATGCGTATTAAGCTAAATTGGTGTACTAATGTGACCATCTAGATGCTGTTTTTATTCCCACTTGGCATTGAAAATGCCAAATGGGGATGGATTGCCTCGAATTCTTCACCTATTTTTTCTTTTTCTCGCTTTTAAAAAAATTTTTTTTCTTCTTCCGCTGAATCGATTTCCAGACATTTCCTCCAAGACCGCTGAAGCTAATCCAACCAAACTTGGCACATGTATGGAGGGTCATCTGAAGTGGTGCACCTGATAAAATTTTTGACCTTGACCTTACTAGTCAAGATCAAATCGCGAAAAAGGTCAATCGGCTTCCAGACATCTACAGCAAGGCCGTTGAAGCTGGAAAAGCCAAACTTGGTACATATATAAAGGGCGATGTGATCTGAAGCAAAGAATAAAATTTTTTGACCTTGACCTTGACAATGACCTTGAAATTGCGAAAAATGTTATTTAAGAAAAACAATGAGTTATCTCGAAAACGGAAAGAGATAGAGCAATTCTGACCTCATTTTCGATCTCCACTCCCTATACGACGATACATAAGGTGTCCTTGACCTCCATGTCACTTTCGAGCCCCAAGCCGGAAGTTGGCCTTTATCTCGAAAACGGTGATAGAGGCTTTGACTTTACCGTTATAGTTAGTAGTATTTAGGAGGATGTTCTACATTCAGACATGTAAAAATTGTTAACAAACTGCAATATATTCTACATTCCGTTTTAATTTATCATTCCAAGTGGGGCAAATTCGCTGCGCGAATTTCGGTCTAGTTTTGAAATGAATTTTGTGTTGTAGAAAATTGTTTTTGAATGTCAGCCAAAGATTTTGGAACTTTTAAGCAAACACCTTCCTGTGTTGAAAATAGAAAAATCACTAAAGAAGTGTTGTGTTGTTGGGGAAGCCCCCTTGACATGTTTTGTCAGATAAGGGGTACAGAGGTGGATATCGCACTATTCACCTAACATTCTGATAGCCACATTTTCAAAGACTACTCACATGTCAGTGCAAGATGAGATGGGAATTAGCGCCTAGCAGCTTATATGTATCTCAATGAAAAGAAAACAACCTTCAGACCTAGTATACATGGGTGCATGGAATCAGCTCAGACATAAATGTACATCAAAGGTCGATTTAAGCACGTGCACATCAAGAAAAGGTGCATAATGCGGCTCTCACCACTCTCCTCAATTATCGAACGGCTTTTCTTTATTGTGAAACAGAAGTGGAGAAATCGAATCGTTAACATTGGAATTGTTACTCTGGATTTCTTCCTTGGCGGTTGGTAGTCCATGTTTTGAGTTTAACCCAATCCTTACAGGCAGCTGAGTGGAAGGCACTAAATGCGTCTTTCCAGATGAAATTTGATATACTTTGCGTTTTTAAACATGTAAACGATCTACAGTTTGAACGTGGAGTCTTGGATATGTTTTGCGTTTCTGTTAAAGAGGAGTCTGCTTGGACTGCCTTGAGCGAAGGAAAGTATTTAGAGACAGGTAAAGTCGCATCGGCCTTCTATGACAACATAAACAGGGCTCTATGCAATTACGTTGACATTAAGATAAGATTCGGACATCTACATCTATTCAATTATTCACTGGTTCTAGCAGATAGGATATCGCGACTTGGTTTCCGCGTTTGCTGTTCCACCGCTCCATGCCTCAACCAATGTGTTTTATGTCGTAGCTTAAAAGTCACGCATCCACTATGACTCTACCGAGCTGGATTTTCGTGTGTCTTATTGTACCGTTGAGAAAGCTGTTATTGCGGTGCTGCCTCTAGAGGCGAAATATGGCTTGATTCTTGCCAAGACAGCACGCATTGCAGCTATAAGAGATGTACCTAAAACAGAAATGTAAAACTATGTCAATGAGAGGTTCCCTGCAGAAGACGTGATTAGTTCATATTTTCTTAAAAACATTCTATTTAGAATTATACTTAAGGTTTCAGAGGCTGTGGTCATGCGAGAGACAGTACACCTACAGGGAAGTGCATTTGATTGGATGGATGCTATTTATATCGAGTTAGAAAACTGTATTGAGGAGAAGAAGATGCCATCTTACCATGGGCCTAGTGGCGAATACCTGTTTAACTGCACCGTCTGTGGAGATGACAATAAGGACTGCTGTTTCAAAAGGAAACCCATTCTGCTCCTAACCAAGCACATCAGAGCGTGGTTGCTAGGCAACAAAACACAACTGAAGCGTTTGAATATCAAGGAGCTTTTAACCCTTAACTACTACTGAAAAGCAGAAATCTTTCAAGTGTAGTGACCTAAAAGATATTCCACTGCCTGATGTTACTGTGATGGAAACATCGAATTGAGTCTTCTCCTTAGTCTACAGTTGCTGAAACCTCTTTGGTCTTCTCTCCACGCTTGACTCTAATCTCCCCTGGTCCATAGTCAATAATTTGTTTGTCCATTCTTATTTTAGTTATATTCCTCATTAGGTCCACACAAAAGAAAATATAAAGACACCATCTTGTATTCCTTAATTTTCAACTGTTATTTATTTGTCTTCAGTTAAATTATTTATTTCTTACCGAATTTCTTAAAATTGCCTTTTGGTTTACTAGTATCGCATTTTTGTTTAAGAGTGCAGATGAAAGTTCCTTTTCATTAAAGATATATATATATCCTTACTATATTATAATTAAAATATATTTAGTTCATTTTGTTTTGTTTTACTTTTGTTGACGCTCAATTTTCGGGTCTGACAAACTGCAACCGAAATGACCCGAACCTGCTAATTTCAGCCCTGTATGCATATAATAATTATATCAGGTCATCTCATTATTATATTTATTTGTTACATGTGAACTTCGCGTTTAACTTTTATTACATTATTAAGGACAACAACTGTTTGATTCTTAATTAGCTGTTAACTTCAGTGGCTTTTTAATTAAAAAAGACATTTTACTGCATAATTATGAATAACAACTGTCTTTTGCGTTCCACGTTTTAGTAAGGTTTAGGCTATTAAGCTCTAAGCAAGGAACGAGTAGGTAGTATAGGCTATCTTTCATTATATAAATATTCCAATTAAAATTATTTTTGCTTTCAGTTTCGATTTGGCTATATTTGCATATACTAGACTAATGGAAAATTTCGACCTTCTGTCTATTTGGCTTTGAACCAGTTGTGTCGAACGATTTGCAGAGAAATAAAGAGAGAAACGCATGCTCAACTGAGTTTATCTAAACTAGCAAAATGAAACTTTCCGCCTGTTATAAAAACTTACTTATCCGGGTTAGATTTTCAGTATAAGTAATAAATAAAACATGGAGTAAATGGTTCACTTTATGTTTTCAAAAACAACACCGGAGTCATTTGTCGAAGGGATAAATGCAAAGTTTCTTCCCCTGTTCTTTCGTTAAGTTTATGTAGCTAAATCATAATGTTTTTACACAAAAGTTTTGAGAGTGATGTGATCATGTTGTTCTGAAATCATTCCTTTCTTATATCGCATGGTATAAGGAAAAACTATCCGTACATATTTAAACGCGGATCTTCCTTGACTATTGCGACAGATCTGTAGCGGGATAAAACTAACTGTTTTGTCATCAGATTTATTACTATATACCTTTATCAGTTACCATGGGAAACAAAAGTGATTTGTATTGTTCGGTTTTACTTATCTCAAAACCCTTTAAATTAATTCAAAGATAACAATTCGTAAAGCAATCTACTGCTAATGAGCGCTACATCCAAGTCCTTTATTTTTACGGAATCGAGCTATTTTGTAATCGGTCGCTTTGGGACGTAAGTTGCCTCTGATAGTGACAATATAACCATATAGATTTTAGCATATATGTTCTGCCTTCATCCTAGGCGCAGAGCTAAAGTTGGAAATCGAATGGGAACCTAGACTTAGGTTTAACCAGTTTACATGCTTAAAATGACATTATTTTATACATATCATTTCTATTTATTTATTTATTCTTTTTCAAAGGTATTAACCCTGACATCTCAAACAAAACTCCCTTCACGAAAAACAAAATATATTCATAGGTTTTTAACATATATCGCATGAAATAAACAGTTTCTATAAACAGTAAGCACGTATAATTCCTCTAAAGGAGCCAGTTATTACTTTAATTTTTTCTTCATATCTACTTCTTTACCGGACATATCACGAATTACAGCTAAGATTAATTTTTTTCTTTTAAAAAAAATATACTGCAGATTTTCTAAAGTTTAGCAACATTCAAATTTTTCAAATACGATAACGTCATGGTTACCTTTGTTACAAAAGGACTGCAAAAATGGGGATTCGGAACGAATCTTGTTCAACGTTTCCAGCGCTATCAAAAAATGATTTTATAACTGGAATGCTTTCTTGCTCCCATAGTAACTATCTATTATTGCATCTTGCGTAGTTAATAACTATCTTATTGTATCTTTCCCTTTATTTGTAAGCATACTGCGTGAAAGTCATATAACCCGAGTCATATTTTAGAAGCGTTCTAAGACAGATACCAGATATAATATCTCGGCTAAATTGTCTTGCTTGGTTGTAAAACAATATCAAGTTCTGTTTAATGTAACAAATGAGGCGTAACTACAATATAAGCATTGTGCCTGGATGCGCATAGCGAGCATTAGGACATGAAAATATACGAGTTTCTCCATAGATATAACCCTCAGTGAGAAGCCATCCGCACCAAGACCTCGAGATTCTGCCTGGAGAATGCAATATCAAGCTGAAGGGCTGCAAGGAACAGACAAATCATGTCATCAGGCATTCAATCTACCTTTATAATTTTGCATTCATGTAGTGAATTAATAACAAATATCATATAGTAATCATATTCTTTCTAAGCATTATGATTAAAATTATAGATCTGATCATTACACAGATGATACAGGTCTTATATTTAATGAACACATAGCAAAGGCGTTCCGTACATTGTGTCGTGATAATATTTTAAAGTTAACCAATTTTTTCATTTAAGCATACTTATTAAAGATGTCTTATGTTTAACGCTGAAACTGATATAAATAAAGTACCCATATAAGATATTTGCCACGACTAGAGATTCCATAGTAGGTTCCAGACACGATTCTCTGAGCAACACGATTGTACAAGCCTTCATAGCACCAAGCACAACAATGTTTATCTCCTTTGGCACAGTGAGATGACGCATAGCGCAACTCGTGATGTCCTGCGTAATCCCCATCGCTACGAATGAACGTGTCGCGTTTCTGTCTCTCTGGATTATCTTGAGCATAAATTGAACGATATTTCTTGAACCTATTCCCCAGATTTATATACTTTAATACAGTTATTTTGCCTCTTTATTATTTCTATGACGTGATACACTGGGAACATTTTTATTATTTGAGTTAAAATTTGTGCAACTGAATCGTATATTGCAACTGAGAACATACACATCAACCAACTCATCCCAATGCTAGAAAAATGCCTAGCTTCTCACAACAGTGGCGGTAAGCCTTAGGGTAGTGTTGTCGCTTGTCCATACACTTGTGATAGATAGTCCCAAAACATAACCATTAGGTCACCGGTAAGCAAGTAACCTTTCTAAATTTTTCTATGCAGAAATGAACTTTTACCTTCAATACTGAGACAGCGTGGATGGGCCCAGAATACGTGTTTGTTTCCGCACATGGCTTGGGCGCTCATAGCCAGAAACGACTTGTCTTTTACTGGATTAGAATCCACAACAAACATATGTGGTGTGCTTGCCTACCAAAAGGTAAATAAATTGTCTGAATTCAAATAATTAGACGAGTGCAAGTAATTTTTACACTTGGAGATTTAATTTCAAAGCCAAGGTCAAACTGAGGTCGAAATATTTTTTCATACCCCTATTTAACACGAAAATGACTAGAAATAGCGCTCACATCCTTGATTCAACACGTGTACGGTGTCAGTAGGCAGCAACATCGTTAACTGAATCTTGATGTTCAGGGTCAAGGTCAAGGTCATGTAACTTTTGTATATCGTAACCCGTTAGAGAAGGATTGTCCATAATCTCAAAAAACGGTTAGAGATTTTGTGCTTTTTAACCCTTTGGGCTTAAAAGACTATATATAAGAAGAACCTTGGTGATCTTGACCTCCTCAGCCATGGTCGAAGTCTAAAGCAAGAAGTTGACCATTATCTCGAAAACGGTTAGAGATAGAGCGATTTTGTGCTTATTTTCGGCCTTTTAGGACCATATGTAAGAGGTACTTTGGTGATCTTGACCACCTCGAGCATGGTGATGGTGAAAAACCGGCCGTTGACCATTATTTTTGAAACGGGTAGAGATAGATCTATTTTGAGCTTATTTCGACCCTTTCGGTCACTGTCAAAAACCGGAAATTCCATAAACGGTTAGAGGTAGTGCAATTTTAAGCTATTTTGAACCGTTTGGGCCTGAAAAAGAAAAGGTATCTTGGTGACCTTCACCTCTGTGTTCATGGTCAGTTCTGAATTTTAAGAGTGCAGAATCGTATTTTTTGTGGCTCCCCAAGTGTAATATTCGCGACTCGGTAGCGAAAACGGTCTAGTTTTAATACGACACTTTAATACAAAGAGAACACACAATATGTGCTTTGAAGTTATTTTCACCGCATTGGTATGAAATAACAGGATAAAACAAGCGTTAGCCCAATGCCAATGTATTTGTACGAGACTTGAAAAGGAACAATGATGTAATTTTTATTTTTAACATAAATTTTGATGTGTTAATAGGATATAAAAAATTTGCAATAATCTAAGTGTAATTATCAATTGTGATTGACATAAGAAGCATGAAAACAAGAAGCGTTTTGTTTACAAATTAATAATTACCAGAGCATCCTCGCTTGTGTTGTTGAAAGGCGTGATCACGCAGCTCTCTTCACCGTTCAGCACTTGGATCTTCTGAAAGAGTTAAAGCAGCAAAGTTTGTTTAACTTTGCAATTACATAATAATCCCTGCGCTCCCCTCCACCAGAAAGAAATGAATAGCTCCTTCGAAACAAATTAATTTGTCACAAGTGGAACTTTTCAGCAAGAAATTAAGTCTGTCTGTTAACTTTTTAAAATTAAACAGTAATTTACAAGTGTAGGATCGGGTTCAGCAACATGCTGTTAATATATATTTCTGCAAAAAAAAAAACAACAAAACAACAGGCGATAATTTTGAATTCAATGATATAGCCGATCTAACCCAGTGCAACTGCAGCGAAACTTAATCCATCGCTTACTACGCTAACCATATATCAGATTTGTAACGGACACCTTAGACTTAAAATACTTTAGATAAGTGGAGATGTTGAATCACCAAAGAAATGACCCATAATGCAGTCTTAAATATGGAAACTCAGATGAGCCATGTCTTGCCATCATCTTTCTCTGTGTTTCGAGAATCCACATTGATTTTTGTCACAACTTACGCGATTATAATCGAAAATAACGACTTGTGCTGATCCATCTGGGTTTGTTATGGTATCAATATCGACATTTTCTTCAGGTAGAAATTCTCTCCTGTCATGAACCTCATCTCCTGAGGGCAATCGAACTATTTCCTAAAACCCATTTTTCAGCTGAATGAATCACTCATAATATAAATACATGTAGCACAGGATTCAGTTAATATAAAATGTTGATTTTGCATAGGTAATTTGATACCTCTTTCCACACATAAATTATAAAAAAATAAGCGTAAAATAGGTCTCTTTACAGAAATTATTAAATAAATAAATCTATAAGTTTGCTGTACTGTAGTTCTAGTAAAAGAGTCAGCAATATGCCTAAACAGCACACATGTTGCAGTGTAGAGATATACATAAAAAACAAGTTAAAAAGTGTTTATACCTCAGTGACTGTATGGGCGGGCTTCTTTTGCACGTTTATTATAAGCACAGCAGCGGTTGTTATGACTACAATGAGTAGTACCATCACAAAAGAGACAACAAGTACCATCCGCAGACTGGAGTTCAATCGTCGTAATATTTTTACTTCTGCTTCCTGCATGAGATGATAAATATTATACATAAACAATGAACTGGACACAATTTGATATCTTTTTTGCACAATCACAGATCTTATCACTGCACTGATACATCCCATCAAAAATTGCCAACCAGCTGGGTTTCAGATATTTGGTTAATTGCGGTACAAGAGGTCAGTAAATTTGTTAATAAACTTTTCCGAAATTACAGCTCAATTAAAGTATTGAAAGAATATCAACGTTGAATAGCACGAAATATGATGCTACAAGAGGCTTATGGCACTTTCAACAGCATTCGTTCAGAGTCACAAGCAGTGTGATTTTGCCTACGTGTATTTGGGTTTCTATTATAGTTAAATAAACAGATGTTGATTTGTTTACCTCGTTCTGTATTGTCATTGCCGCTTTACTGCTGGGTGCTACCATAGCGGTATCCTGTGCTAGTTTCGTAAACATGTTTGGCAGAGATCCAGCTGTTTGACTTGCTCTTCGCCGTGGTTCACTTCTGTCCATGATGTCTTCTCCGGTATGATAGGTAACCAATTCACCTTTTTAGCGTGGAACTTTTATACCATTCAGCAAAACCTGAGAGAAATAAATTGCAGCATTTGTGGAATAAGTCGCGCTTATTATATGTTGAACGCAATGTCAAGACAAAAGATGAACACACAAACATGACGACAGCACCCAGTGATCTTTTATCTGAGAGTTTGATTTAAATCTGAGCTAACTGGCTGGCTAACTGGCTGTGTGTATTTTGCATAGCTGTAGCTTTAAATAAGAGAGACAAAAAACTTCATTGATAAAGTATTTCAAGCTATAACGAAACGATGACATAACTAGTAAATTGCGAACTGGGAAATATAAAGGAATACAAGGTAAGAGGGTAACGAGCACGTGATCTGCACTGAGTTCGTTTGTTGTCATTTCAAGATGTGCTTTCGCGATCAAACCATGAACCAGTTTTATGGACTTGATTTCTTGGATCAAATAAAACCTAAGCAGAAATCATTTCAATTTTATGCTATTAATTTTATTTCATGTATTCACCGAATATCCTGAATCTGCACAAAATGTCCTAAATATGTGACAAGACATCATTTCAGCATTAGAAAACCGATATGATTGCAATGGATGGATAATTTAAAAATTTAACAGCCTCAGTCATTGCATTACTAGGTATTGCAATGTTTTGTGAGTTTTTTTCTTACTCACATCAGCATGGAAGAGGAGAAAAGATCCTTCTTCAAGTTTTCAACTTATTATACCTATATATAACACAAGGTTTTTATTTGAAGCTTTTGTTTCTGAAGAGAGACTGCATCCGCTTTTATATGCACCGTGAATAAAATAAAAATTTGAAAGAATCAACACTTATAATACTAAGAAAATACTTAACATGACACAACAGGAAGGTGACTTTATAAAAGTATAAAGTGGTTAAACAAAGTAGTAACTTGCAGAAAAGTAACAAAAATAATACACAATAAACCGAAGAAGATAGAGCAAACATAACGCCGCGGCAAAATGTAATGAGGGTGTAGCCTCGTATAGCAAAAAGTAAGTGAACAAACAAATTTTACGTCATACAGGCATGAACGTTTAGACTTACCTAATCCATCCTTAGATTTCTGTATGTTTAGATCTGCAAGATGTTTATTTACACGTTTCATGGGGTTATAGTGGATATTTGATGTCACAGTGGTTAAATCTTTGCCCATTGTATGTGAATGCCCGATCTATTACCACGTTACAGGACATGTTTTGTCTGAATTAAATAATGAAATATTGTTTATGTAGCATGTACTACTTTATAAAGATGGTTAAAACATATAGATCCTTTGGATGAATCAACATAACACCGTTGATACGATGCGTTATCAATGCCCATTTGTGTCAACAAGCATTACGATTCAAATACGACAAAGATTTAATATACAAACGTTGAAGCTTACCCTGCTGACTGAAACCACTTTTAAATGAATGACACTGATTAAACTATACAAGACAAAACAGGTCTTCCAAGGTTAACAGAAGTTTAGATGAGTCATTGACATTACTAACTTTATCCATATTATTAAATTTATTTACTTTTATCAGGCGATGCTACTTTTATTCAAAAAGGTTTGAACATATAACATAAACAATGGCGATTAAAGGAATAATTAATATTCTGAGCGGGTTGCTATTATACCTGTCGTCTTTGCTGTAGCAAAAGACATAAATTAGTTTCACAACATTATAGCGTCATTTCGTCAATTTGTGGTTATTTAAGATTGTTTCTGTACCAAATTTGTAAGCTTTGCTGTTGCTACTGGTATAAATTAAAGTTGTATTCGAAAACACACTTCTAGTAATGAAAGGCTCGAAATTTCGAAATTGCATAGCATCTAAAATCTTTTACATCAATTTCTTTAGTTCAAGGTATATTTTGCCAATAGTTTGGACAGGGAGTCAACTTGTTAAACAGGTCTGCTGAAAAGAGCACCTTACTTTTTCGCATTTAAAAAACAATGATCTGATCATGCTCCGAAAGCTTCAAATGGTAAAAGATGAAAATCTATTCCAAACAATTTAAAGATATTAAAACTTGAGAATATTAAAAGTTTAAAGGTTTGGGATATTTTGTTAAAAATTATCTCAAACATGAGTAATGATGCAAAACTGAAGGAATTCTAGTTTGCACTGGACATCGCGATGATACTGCCTAAAAATTGGCAATTAAAAAGCAGAGTTTATAGTAGCACGTCGTTCCATGTTAGATGCTGTATTTGGCATGAAACATGGTAACAGCTGTTAAACTGCGATCAATGTTAATATACTATATCAATATGTAATTAATAATATAACATTCTTTGCAGTTGGATAATTATCAACAAAAGTTTATAAATTAAGAACAAAAGTCATGTGTTTTGGAATAACAAAATTTACACATTCTTATCGGTGAAAATATAAACTCTAGGAATGCATATGCAGTATCCAGTAGTACAATTGCTGCAAAGGTGTCGTCACCATTCTGGTTAGTATTTAGCATGACCTACATGTGACAAAGCACTGTTCAAATTACTCTTTTAGCATTGTACGGTACGGAATTCTTCCAAAATGAAAATGAACGAATCACTACCAACAAAGGGCGCATATAATCCACATATACAGCGGCGTTAAACATAAAAACGGTTCAGCCATGAACTAGAATGACCACCCGAGGTCACTAAAATAAATGAGCTGAACAGTATTGTATTGTATTGTATTGTTCTTTAGATCCCTTTCAACTGCTTTGGTCATATCGGGATCCCCCTGCCACATTATACTGAAATGGGGCATTCCAGCCCTCCTTCTAAACCTTACATGTGGAGTGCCTCACAGGGTAGCAAGGAGGAGTCCCAATTTTAAAGTCTTAGGTATGACCCGACCGGGGTTTGAACCCGCGATCTGAGCTGAACAGGTCATCTACATGAATTCTCAAACCCAGTTTCATCAAAATTCCAGTCTTTGTTCTTTCGCGGGACTGGTGGAAAGGTCTTAAATCGACTCCCTGTAACAGCACTCGATAGCTGGCACGACGTTGCTGAAGTTGCTCTTACAGTCACTGTTATTGTTATTATTTCTGTTCTTTCTCCTGCTGTTAATGCTCCAGCTGTCGCTGCTTCCTCTATCGCTGTTGCTCCTTCTTTCGCTGTTTTATTGTTACAATAGCCCTATTTCGCAGCTGCAAGGAAAGGCGTCCCCAAGACTTTAGGGATAATGGCAGATTAGAAAACAGTGGTTCAATTGATCTTATCTGGATCTTCACATCAGAATCTCGATGTGCCAAAAGTACTTGCTGTAAAAGTAAAATGTTTAGCTTTGGAACTTTTCACCCTTACAAGCGAATCATGTTTCAAATTGTGAAAAAGTGTGAAGGGCACAATTTCTTTGTATAGCCAAAATGCTGTGATGATATTGTGTCAATATATAGAAAAAGAGATTGCCCTAGCATGCCGGACAATTGGAAAAATTTGGAAAGTAAAAAATCAAAAACTGCTTTATTTACCCCTTTATTTTGTGGAGACAGAGATGGTGATCGGCTCATCAAAATACATAAAAATAAAATAATAGTCATTTGTCCCACACGTGATGAATATTTCTACAACAATTGCAATTACAATCCAGAAAAAGTGAAAAAGAATAGATTTTACTCATTTAGAGGTGGAAAGTCGGACGAACAGATAGTCGGAGAAACGGACATTTTCAATCGCGTCATAGCAAAAATTAAACACTATGCGTTGATTTTCAGGAGAAAGGTGGTTGTGGTATTTTCAAGCTGACACTAGAGTGTAGAAGATATTGAAATTGGAAATTATTCGCATGTAAGATCATTTTCAATTTTTGTTAACACATTCGCTTAAATATTAATTTTAAAATTCGAGCACAAAAATCTGAAAAAAATACACATGACATTCTGACGAAATTTTCTATAAAGTATGGACTGCTGAGCACACGGATAAATGGATGAATGAGGCCTCACACATCTGATATAGCCCATGTTGCCAATTGTCGCCTGGGCTATAAAGACCGCACCTTGCGATTTTGACGATGTTTCACCACTTCAGTGTAATCCAAGGGTATATGATGATGTCATGTGACGTCCAGATTAGCCAAATGCATCAAGAGATGTTATACTTCATCAAAGCAATCAAAAGGTTTCACGTGATGCTTTACCTAGTCAAAGTAACAGGTTACGCAAAAGTAAAAGAAACACCAAGCTCTGACAACACGTGAGTCATACAAATTGTTAAATAGATCAGTCATACACTGAATCATATTTTAATCGTTCTGCTTCTCCTTCTTCAACCATATTTGTGCAACGGCTGATTTATTAGTCCTACCGTGTCAAAATCTACTTTTCTATCTATCATATGCACCGACTGACAATGCATTCGGGCAGAAAATCGTAGGAGATCTGAAATCTCTAACGTAATGAACTTGTAAACTAAGGAAAAATTGGATTAGTTGACGAGGGCTAACGGGCCTTACCTTGTGACACAAAAACCACACATTACCAGTATATGAAAGGAAAAGGAGCTTTCGGATATCTAGGGCGTGGTTATATGTGTTTGGGTTATAACAGGGATAGACCATGGCGGTGATGTGCGTTAAATGGGATTCGAGCACTCGTGCAAAGCTGCTGAGACCACCGTTGCACGGTTCGTTCACTTGAGTTCCTCGCATGACTTTATCCAGAATAAAGCGCTAAGCCCTATGTTTTCTCCCTGTATCAAAACCGTGCATCGAAGCGCATGATTTCTGCTTGAAAATTATTATTGTCACACCAAACATTTCTTTAGTTAAAAATTATACATAAAGGCAATTGCATATTACAACAGTGATATGCCATGAAAGGCCATGAAACAGAGTACAAACGGTACGATTTCTTCTCTTTTCACAGACTCACGTATAAACAAGAATGAGTAATGTGAAAGAGACGAAATTTTGTTCAACTAAGCTGAATTTCAGTAAATTTCTCCCTGATTTTGTCTTAGACCTCATATTCTCCATTGTGACAAGCAGTTTTATAAACCAGAGAAGATGGGACTTCCAAAGAACAGACACTTATTTTACAATTGTCAAGTTTATTTTTAAGAAAAATGAAATTGTTCAGTTTATACAGCAAATTAACTTTGGGAGTAGCATCAGTTGCATCAACTCTGTGTAACGGTAAATACGTCAATGAAATTATTATGAACTCATAAATATTCAGGGAGCTATCGTCAAATAAGAAGGTAGGAATCAAAGTAAACCAGCATAAAATAATCTGACTTCCTGTTTGGTTTCACAGAAACATAAGCATCTGGACGGAATATTTCGTGAAACAAAATATTTGTGTACGTCTGAATTACGCTATTTCATAGCATTTGACGTGGGATATTTATAATTTCAGCTGATTTTATATGTTTTCATTTTCTTTTTTAAGTCGATTTTGATTTGGATGAAAGGGGAAAGGCCAAACTTAAAAAAACCTTCGTGGTTTAGAAAAGAACTAAGTTTATTATAACTCACTTTTTTCATTTTAACATTTCGATACATTTTATTTTGTTCGAATATTGTAAAGGAGTTAAAGTTTTAAATATGCTTATACCAAGAAATGAAATCAAATTTGTTTGGTAATCCCACAGCTGGTCTGCTTTGCAACTCATTCAATATTTCGTATTAAACACAGTTAGGTGATTAACTGACATATAGAAAGTACAAATTAAGGTTTACTTCAATATCAAGAAAGAAAATACGTATCTGTACTCTGTTTGGAGTAGAAATACGGGGAAGAGGTGGTGAGACTGGACTAAAGTACAAGAAGTCGCTGGGCTAATAGAGCTATTTTCAAAGGAATACAGAGCTGTTTACACAAAAGTACATCTAAGGTGTTAGAGAACCACGTGATGGATATTGTAATGCGCCTAGGAATAAGACGAAGTGTAAAAATTGCGAAAAATAAAGAGGTAAAGGTATTTACATATGCTCAGACAATAACTGAAGAAGGGTGACTATATTATTTCTTAGGAACAATGCTCTGCTACATTTATCATGCGGTAGCAGTTGTTTTTAGTTTTGTTTGATGCATGAGTGACATACATTTTGTCAATTCTTGCTGCGATTCCAGTGTACCGAATTTGAATCGATCTGGAACAATACCACACAGGAGCCGACAGTAGTGCACTATACCGGATATGACGGATAACAAATACAAAATTGTTAATTGTAGTAATTCGTGGAAATATTAAGATTTAAGAGTGGTACCTTAACATCTGTGTTCCATGGGGAAGAAAGCATAGACTACAGAGCTCAATTTTACAGAGTGTATCTTGAATTGTTGAATAGTTTCTTGAAGTGCCAGTAACTTCACTACAGTAAAACCTGGTTTGTTGGGCCTGACAAAATTTTCCGGATCAGCAAGGTGTCCAGATAACTCAAAGTCATTCAATAATGGTTTGATTTGTGAACTAAGTAAATTATTGTTAGTAATGTAAGCAGTAAGAAAGTAGGACCCGTTAAAGTTATTTGAATTGCAAGTTCAACAGACTCTTCAGCAAAAAAAAAAACAGATGGAAATTTTATTTCTCGCTTAGTACCCCCCACCTCCACCCCCAACAAAAAAACAACAATACGCAACCAAACATCACCCACAAGCAGTGTTTCCTTTTCTGTTTATTTTCAATCTCGATTAACAATATTTTTATAACATGGATTTTGGTTTTGGGGGGATTTTTGGTTTGTTTAGCTCTCGTTGCTACGACGACTGCCAATTTTAATTTAAACTGACAAAAATTGAAGGAAAGATCTACCCTTTTAAATTCCCTTTTATTTAATATTCAACTAATTATCTGTCAGTTTATTTCATGAATATTCACTAATTTACAACCGTAATAAAACCAAATATATATATTTTGTTTGATAAGTTCAAGAAATAAAATCTGATTTACAAACGTATTTTACATTAAAATAAATTCTACAGATCTGTCTTTAGGCGGTCGGTTCCTTGATTAGGTTAACTGTTTTCCTAAAGCGAAGTCAGGAGCTTGGGGTGCGGCTTGACCAGCCTTCGAGTTTGTTACGCCATTTTTACTTGCTAGTCGTTTGGGTCATTCTGGGGCCCGAGTAGTGTATGCACTTAAGGCTTAATTAATCATTTTAATGACAGAACCGAAATTGCTCTTTAAGCTGTGGAGCCCTAATTTTACCCGCTAACGAAATTTAAATGTGTTAAGATAAAGACGCAATTGGATTCAGCGAAATTACAACATGTCGTTGAAATTAAAATATTCAATGAGCGGCCTTAACAATAGGGAAACAATTTAAGTTGCCACTCTAAAGGCTTGGATAAAAGGATTATAAATGATAATTGTCCTTGCATGGCCAGACTAGTATAAGATATGCAAATGATATTTTAACAGCTGGTTTGAAATTTGCCTTTTAGAAAAAGAAATCAAATTAAATGTAAAAATAAGAAATGTTCGTTTGAAATAACTTGAATTTTAACAGGAATAACCCTTTTTATAAATTATTTTTAAATCTACAAAAAATCTAACAAATCCCATTTATAATAATCATTCAGCGACACAAGAAAATATCTTTCCTGAGACATTTTGCTAAATAAATGAACACCAGTCGATATCACAATAAACAACATATACATGTAATTAGAAATTATATTAGAGAAACAGTTTGCATTATTAGTAAATCACACAATATTTTCAGTTTATTTGACAATATACAACGATATATCTTATTGTTTGAAAACTTTTTTGTTTTTGTTAATTTCACTTTGTTCAACCAATTACCGTATAATATGCAATAAGAAAAAAAAACATAAACAATACATTATTTAATCATACGAAGAATGGGAGGTTAAACCAATTGGAGGTAAATCATATAAGGATGTTGAACAGAACAATATATCTCTATTAATGCAGTTTAGGATATAATTGACTTTGACTTGCATTGGAGAGAGATGGAATTTGTTTCACCGGGGGGGGGGGCGTACCGGTAAAGAAAATATGCGCAGTAATTGTTATTTATGATTTTACGGATCTTAAACACCTGTTAATACGAAACCGGAAGAACTGAGGGTACCATTCATTCGTTACCAGTACTTTCCCACTTGATATCTAGCTTGGGCAGAAGACATGATCCGCCTAACTCCAGATCTTGAATACGGAGGTGTAATTCCGTAAGCAAGAGCTTAGGGCATTTGGGCCATGACTTCAGAGTAATGTGAACATAGTCCGTTGAATTAGTGAGCATCATGATAATGCCCGAGTGGCTAGTTTGCAGGAACCATAATATTTTAAAAATTAAAGCTATAAGCAAAAGGGCACAAACTACGTACAATATGTTTCATGAAATTCCGGAGTTGCTAAAGTTGGATAGTTGGAAGTTAGCGCTGGATAAGAGAATATCAGGGGTGAATTCCGCAACTGACTTCATAATTCCAGAGAAGAGATCGCAAGAATAGTTAAGTATAAGAATGATTTCACGTTTGATGAGATCTTGGATGTCCCCAATATTGGGCATGGCAGTGTTCAGCATCCGTCTTGGAAAGTCCGGGTCTGGAATTGGAAGATGGAACGTTTGGTACCAGGTAGACTCAGCATTGTAGATCTGCGCCATATACCGGAAGATTACTCCGTAGTTAAGTCTTGCTACCAGTTCCGATTAAGCAATCCGCCACACAATTAGGAAACACAGTAAAGGAAGGATCTTTGTCATTTCGCCTGTAAATTAAAACACAATAGTAGCGTCACTGTAACTAGAACAAAGAACACCGGATTTTGAGAAACCTGTCGAAATAAATGGCCATTTTTGAATTTGGACTCTAAAAGTGCTGCAGCTTAATAGTGACTCGATCTAGGATACTTGTACCAATCTAAAGGCTTAGGATAAAAGGATTATAAATGATAATTACCCTTGCATGGTCAGACTAGTATAAGATATGTAAATGATATTTCAAGAGCTGGTTTGAAATTAGAAAAAATCCCAATAAATGTAAAAATAAGAAATGTACCTTTAAAAGAACTTGAATTTTAAGAGGAATAGCCCTTTCATAAATTATTTTTAAATCTACAAAAATCAAACAAATCCCATTTATAATAATATTGTCAAGTCTGAAAAATTGTGCCCGTTGTCCGAAATAGGGAGGTGTATGAATTATCCAGGTTCTTATGGTGTAGAAACCAATGGAAAATCAAAAGGGACTGAAGTATTGTGTTCAAATTAGGGACATGTCCACATTATACCAGTTCGTCTACAGTAAAACTTTCCTCCGGACGAACGGGTGTGATACAAATATAGATTATACAAAAGTATAATACAAATACTGTAGACTGTTTGTATTTCTCATCTTTGTTTCTGCCTAGACTTGTTTTCAGCACAAAATAAATTTCTAGCCTTCATGGGAGGCTTAAATTGTGACGTCATCAAATTCATTCAATACACTGCTGTCATTTTCGGTATACATGTGCTTTGGTAGGCCGACAGCAGCTTAAACGAAAACAGAATTGAATAAAATTCGGTAAAAATGCAGTTTTTCGTTGTAGAGTCTCCAGCATGCCATTAGGTACCGGTGTATATTCGGTACCAGTGGTGCATTAAATAGCATTTACGAAACTTATTTAATCAGCCATTAGATCCCTTGAAATTCTATTGCAAACGCTGTGAAGCAAAAGAAAACAGTGTTTGTTAAGGCACATACGTACCAGGATCTTTTCTAAAGCGCCAGGTATGTTTCTGTTCTTTTTAAAGTGAACCTTGCATTTGATACTATATCCAGTGTCCAGTGTCCGGTGTTTCGTGACGAGAATTCCCCAGTCTGAAAAACCCCCCTTGCCTATATAATACATTATATTGGTATGTAATCCCCTGAGGGGTTTTGGGGGTTTCTCAGCACAGCCAAAATGTAAACAAATATGCGAGGTGCTAATATCTTATGTAAACAATTCATGCAGCACCCCGCAAGAAGTTACAGTCAGCAAAAGTTACACACCATATTTCATGTTTTTCGCCACGTCATATATTCCAAGGAAATTTGTAGATAAAAACCCACACTGAGGTGCAGCACGCAGGAAGTTACAGTCACACCATATTTCATGTTTTTTGCCACATTATATATTTATATATTCCACGGAAATTTATAGATAAATACTCACACTGAGGTGTAATGCCCATTGGTTTCCAAGGGTAATGTTAATAATCGTTATCCCAAACACATAACTTAGATACCGGAGATTTTTAAATGAATCCAATCTGTACATTACGCAATTACACTACTTTAATCCACAAAGAAGCATTTATCTGTTCACGAAACGTTTTTGAGATCAGACCTTTTTAAGAAAATTCAAATCCGTGCTGTCGATAATCGATTAAATTTTTACTGAAGACCTTAATCTCCAGAAGGAGCGTTTCAGAACCGGAGAATTTTTAGATGAATCCACATCTCATCTGTATATGTAATCTGCTTATTTTCTCAAGGTAAGCCAAATCATTTTCACTGTTAATCGGGTGATATGGATACAAACAAAGCGAACAGTGTAGAATTCTTTCCCAAAGAGTTTTTGTGTGAAAACTGTACCTGTACTTGGAACCGAGAAATAAAAATGTTCGTGTGTTTCAAATGTCTTTTTTTATCTTTTCAAAATGCAGAAAAAATACGGTGTGTAAAATCGACAACCAGGCCTTGACAATCCGCTGAAATATGGTGTGTAAAATTAGGGGTGGGGGAATTTCTGTCACGCCAGGTTTTCCAGTATGCACAATATGCGTGCTGGAAAATCCGGGGGGTTTTCTGGCACGGGGGGAATTTCGGTCACCCAACACCGGTGTAAAATCGACAACCAGGCCTTGACAATCCGCTGAAATATGGTGTGTAAAATTAGGGGTTTGGGGAATTTCTGTCACGCCAGGTTTTCCAGTATGCACAATATGCGTGCTGGAAAACCCGGGGGGTTTTCTGGCACGGGGGGAATTTCGGTCACCCAACACCGGTGTAAAATCGACAACCAGGCCTTGACAATCCGCTGAAATATGGTGTGTAAAATTAGGGGTGGGGGAATTTCTGTCACGCCAGGTTTTCCAGTATGCACAATATGCGTGCTGGAAAACCAGGGGGGTTTTCTGGCACGGGGGGAATTTCGGTCACCCAACACCGGAATACTGAGGTGTCTTTATTATGGAAATGAATGGAAAATGAAAAGCAACTGGAAAAGTCTGATCGATATGTCGGTTTGTCCGGCTTATCGAGGGTGTACAGACCCGAGTTTTTACTACATATTTTCTCAGAACATTGTGCAAAGGCAATCACTTCTTGTGATGTTAACATTGGCCTTGACATAATAATACTTGAGAACATTTATCTGTGTACATTAGTTTTACCTGTATAAAGTACACCTATATGCTACTATGCACTGAAAAGCCGACAGTACACTATCTAACCCTATGTGAACGTCATCACGTGAACTGCAAAACTACACAGGTGCACAACAAGATGGCAGTCTCAATTTATCTATCCACATTGTTGGTTATTGTATTAACATATAAATGTGTAAAATGGTGTTTTATATTTCAAGACTTTCTAAGAAAGACTATGGCGTCAAGCAGAGCTCTGAAGCAATTCCCAGCGGAGCCTTCTCATTGGTTGTACGGACATTTAGCGACACATCCGGGAGCTTGTCATGAAGGCCTTCTCACAAACAATGAGTGGACTAAGAAATATCCTCGATACTATACCCTCTTCATTGGACCAATGAGACCAACTCTGAGGCTCAACCACCCTGAAACTGTAAAGCAGATTCTGAAAACTGCCGAACCAAAAGCCATGTTAGGAGGAGGAGGATACACACTTATTAAGCCATGGATAGGGGATGGATTGCTCGTCAGCTCTGGAGCGAAATGGTTTAGAAACCGTAAGCTTCTTACTCCGGGTTTTCACTTTGACGTTCTCAAGCCTTATATGGGGGTTTATAATTCTTGTGTTGAAATACTGATGTCTAAATTTGAACAAAATTCTGCGCAATCTAAAGAAAGTATGGATATATATGGACCAATAAGTTTATGTACACTTGATATAATCCTTAGTTGCGCCTTTTCAACCAAGAAAAATGTGCAGGAAACTGGAACAAACAACCCTTACGTTAATGCTGTCATGTCGCTGACCAAACTTATGGTAAAAAGAGCCTGGAACCCAGTGATGTATTTTGATACTTTATACTACCTCACCGGAAATGGGAGAAGATTTAAAAACCTGTGCGAGTATTCCCATAAAATAGCGGATGACGTCATTAAGAAACGACGCAGTTCTTTGAACAACAGCAAGGGAGAACAGCCACAGAAAGGGCGGTACGTGGATTTTCTGGATATTCTTCTCTTGGCTCGCGATAGCGATGGCGAGGGTCTGTCAGATGGCGATATTCGGGACGAAGTGGAGACTTTTATGTTTGAAGGCCATGATACGACGGCTTCTGGATTATCCTGGATCCTGTACAACCTTGCTAGTCATCCGGATATTCAATCCAAAGCCAGAGACGAAGTGGATAACATACTAAAAGACAGAGAGAACGAGTTTATAGACTGGAATGATATAAACTGTATGCCATACCTAACTATGTGTATAAAAGAATCCCTGAGGCTTCACCCACCGGTTTTCGTCATCAGTCGTGAAACAACCACCACTCTAACTATTGATGACATGGATATTCCTCCTCACACGCTTGTGGAGGTCAGTATGTGGAACGTCCATCATAATCCCACCGTGTGGGAGGATCCCCTTGTGTATGATCCGGAACGCTTTCGTCCGGATCGGATGGCAAAAATGGATTCGCATGCATTCATTCCATTCGCAGCTGGTCCCCGGAATTGTATTGGGCAAACATTTGCAATGAATGAGATGAAAACAGTAATTGCTAGAATCCTCCACAGGTTTGAATTCAGCCTTGACCTCTCGAAGGAAGTGAGGATGCTACCTGATGTCGTGTTGCGTCCCGAGAATGGAATAAACATGTTCTTTAAAAGACGGCCTCCGACTAAAATTGTAACAGTTTAAATTACCATTAAGCACGTATGAAAGGGTAAAAATTAAACTTTCAAAAAGCATTCGTGTATTTTTAGACTTCATCATACTGAGAGCCAACGACAAAGACAACAGATGTAGAATGTGCCTCCCAGTAAATATTGCGACGTTGCCTCAACGTTTGATGAACGTTGAAGCAACGTCGCAATATTTACTGGGAGGGTTTTGGTTGTGTATGGAAATCGAAAAAAAAACGTCTGAATTGCGATGTTGGTTAAACAGCGATTGGTCGACGTCTAATCAACGTTGCGTATAGGTTGCAAATACAACGTCTATCTCTCGACCTTGTATAGATGTCGGAGAAAATATTAATCCAGAGTCTCCATCCAGATAGCGACAATCATGATCTAGTCATCATTAAAACAAAGACGTTGATTGAACGAAAAAAAATAACGTATAAACAACATTGCTTATCCAAATCTCTATTCAATTGTGTGTCAAAGACGTGGGTAAGACATTGATCTGTTGTTGCGACCACTCACAACTAAATTATAACGAGAGCTTATGTTGTAGTTTGGTCGGGTCGACGTCGCAACCTCAAATCGACGTTGATTTGACCATGGAATGTTTATTGGGCCATGTCACCATGATTGTATATATTTTAGTGACTCATGATCTAAAGACGCTCCAAAGTTCATTCATAACCTGATAACTTCAAGGCTTACTTAAGCATCTAGTTTTAGCAAACATTTTCTTTTCAAGGAATGCCTGCCAAAATATGCAACAAGACTAGAAACTATAAGTTTATTTATAAAAAAAATTTCATTCTTGTTTTCCTTTTTATTGCATACAATACCAAGAATGCATTCAAAATTTTAAATGGGTGATGTTCTTTGCATGTGTAGCTTCATTTTATGCTTAACATTAAATATAACCTAGCTCCTTATAACCTAGAAGAAGAACGCAAATGGAACTTTCTATAATGGAGCCTGTGTTGGTTCTGTAGCTTTCTTTTTATGAGATTTTAAATCTTCACTGCAGCAGTTTATTTCTTCACCTTTTTAGCCAGCGCAGACACGAAAACTATTACTTCGGACATAAGGGGTGTGTGGGAGTGGGGGGGGGGTGGTGGGGAGGGAGTTAGGTTAGAGACAGAGTAAACACATTTGTAGTTAGGGTTTTGCTAGAAATTTGAGTTCGCGTTCTTCAATGGTTTGCGGAAAAATATGAAGTCACTTTTTCGCACCATTTTCCGCACTTTTGCAGCTCCGAAAAAAAATAAGATTGAGCGGAGCTCGGCCGCGGTTATAATGACAATATGAAAGGTAGCTTGTAATATGTTTATAGAGCGGCGGATGCTTTCTGCCATGCATAAAACATTGTTCTCCAGACTTCTATGATAAGGCGAGGAAAACTATAACCTTGTTTCTGACCCAGCCGAGTCACCAAAATCACAAATATAAAAGAAGTCACTGGGTCGTGTCTAAAAAAAATCGAGTAAAATAAAAACAAATCCACCAACTACTGTGTAAAATTCATAAGTAAAAAAATCGCCTACACGGTAGAAGGCAGAACAAGTAAAGTGGCCTTTAAGAGTGGCCTTTCAAATCTATGCTAAAATTTGAAGCCTAATGTTAAATTGACGTTTCATAAAACCTTTAAAGCATATGTCGCAGGGAAAAAAGATGAAATAATTTTTTCTTCTTCTTGGATTAAGGACTATATCTGACGTGAATGCAACATTGCCAAAAAAAAAAAATTCAGTTTGTGCCTTTTTCAGTGCTCTGTTTAAAATGGAAAGTGAATGTAGCATCTAGAGAAAATCGGTTCAGAAATAAGCGTTTTATTGTAAAACAAAAATTGGGTCAAAATTTGCAAATAAATTTTATACTAGTTTGAATAAAAGTTGGCCAGTAAATAAGGATTTTATTGCAGAGTCACTTTCTTGATGAAGAAAAGGAAGGTCATTTTTGGAGGAGCAGGACGAGGAGGAGGAGGAAGAATAAAGAGTACTTTTTGAAAGACGAAGAAGGATGGTCGCTTTTTTGCAGGGAACAATGGACATTTTGGAAACAGAAGAAAATAAGTCACTTTTTGTTTGGATCAAGGTGGGCAAACACACAGTTATCAGCTGTCGTTGCAATGGTTACCGTGGCGCCATTTGTCCTTGAGCGGCTGCTGCTCTTGCTCGTGGTCCAAAACGCTCTCCTTAACACTACTGCTAACAAATTATTTACGGCAGTCACCATATTAACATTAACTTAGCCTGTTGTGTCAGCGAGACTTCCCAGTCCCAAAGTTTAAAGGTAATGTATTTATTATAACCAGCAGAAATGAGAATGGGAAGTGATCTAACAGATATGTAGGCATTTATGTGATCCACGTATATTTTGCAACCTGCTATTGATGTCTTCAAGTCAAAAACTGACAACTGGAAGGAAATCTTATCAAAACAGAAAAACAATATATCATACATGTGCAAACTTTAACAGGTGATTGAACATGAATTCCCAGTAAACATTCTAAGGTTGACCAACATCGATCTGAGGTTGCAGCGCCGATCCGACAAAATTTCAACATTAACTCTGACTGCACTTAGGTTGTGATTGGTCACGACCACAGGTCAGCGTCTAACTGATGTCTTTGACACAGTGTCGAATAGAGATTGCGTAGGCAACGTTGTTGAGACGTTGCATTTGGTCTCAACTAAAACATAACTTTCTCGACGTGGTGCAACGTAAAATAGACGTAAAACCGACGTTGTATAGACGTGGGATGCACAACCAAAAAAAAAAACAAAAAACAACCTCTTCATGTTATCACTCACCGGAAATGGTAGCTATAGCCGGTAACTTCGTAATCCATAAGGACGGACAATACGAGAATTTACAAAGCGCACAAATTTTTCCCACCTACTTTTGAAAAAAAAGAATTTTATGGAAACTGAATTCGCACATGTACTGTGATATCGGGTGACCAACTTAGGGTACTTTGATAAAAGATGACCAAACCATGATTGTCGCTGTCAGTATGTCGATTCTAGATATTATTGTCCCGAGGTCTATATAACGTCTCTTTCTCGACATCTATACAAATCGGGAGATTGTTTCAACCTTTGCACAATGGTGGTTACACGTTGGATTATCGACGTCTATCCAACGTCGGAAAGTAGACGTTGTTTCGACTTCCATAGGCAACCGAAACCCAACGTTAATCCTACATCCAGCGTGGCATATATCCAACGTGGATCCCACGTCGCGATGTTTTTGCTGGGTGGACAAGGTCGCACTCCAGATGCCTAATATACAGCATCGTTCTCCCCACGTCTGTTCAACATGGCGTTGCTTCGGCTCTCATATCAACCCTTTGTGCAACGTGCTATAGGCGCCGCATCACAAAGTCTACCTAACACCGGTGCTGATTTGGGTAGTGTAAATACTTAATGGTGTAGGATTCCGTCTTCTTCAGGGCTATACACGATGCAGGCAAGGGGAAGTGACCTCTGCCATGAAACCCATTCCTGTATTGATACAAGAAATGCTTAAAACAAATTAGTGTAAACTGCATACAATATTTGCTTATTATCCCGAAGCTGTGAATAAGAAGTAATTTGTGACTGCATTAAATTAATAATCAATTTGGTATCCACAGCAAAAGAGAAAGTCGGTTGTTGTCCGGAGGCGGGGCCCAACACCTGTGATTTTCCCACAGTGCTCTGCTATGCCCAGTTCGCAACCCCAGCAGCCTTTAAGTAAATACAACCGGAGGCCCTTATTGCTATCATAATTCATAGTTTAACAAAGACGCAACTATTACATTTGGGTGAGAGCGTAACAAAGGCGCCAGTCTGATCTTCGGACGAGAGGGTAACAAAGGCGTCAGTCTGATCTTCGGACGAGAGGGTAACAAAGGCGTCAGTCTGATCTTCGGACGAGAGGGTAACAAAGGCGTCAGTCTGATCTTCGGACGAGAGGGTAACAAAGGCGCCACTCTGATCTTCGGACGAGAGGGTAACAAAGGCGTCAGTCTGATCTTCGGACGAGAGGGTAACAAAGGCGTCAGTCTGATCTTCGGACGAGAGGGTAACAAAGGCGTCAGTCTGATCTTCGGACGAGAGGGTAACAAAGGCGCCAATCTGATCTTCGGACGAGAGGATAACAAAGGCGCCAATCTGATCTTCGGGCGAGAGGGTAACAAAGGCGCCACCATGATATTTGAGTAAAAGAGTAACAAAGGCACCTCTATGATATTCGGGTGACAGCGTCATAAAAGCGCAACTTTGATATTCTGGTGAGAAGATTAGCATTTGTAAGCAATATTTAATTCCCTGACCTCAGACTTTGTAAGAAGTAATTAAGCTGGAAAATGCACTACAGAAACATGCATCTACTCAGAAAACATTACATCTTCGAAGAAGCTGCTTCAGCACCTCGTATTGGTCAAGCCAACCAACTGCAACCTTTAACTCGCGACCAAATAACATCCCTTATGTTTGCTCCACATAGACCTTGTTATAAGCACATTATTTAAACTGTAATATATACACCATTTATCACTGAACAAGTGATGAATTAGTTTATAAATTAGCCCTTTATTAGTTAAGTAACTAAAATAGAAGTAAAATCGCAGCTTGTAACTAGTTTCTCAAGGAAAAAATTGAAGAGCACACAGAACGATGCGTGTTTCTAGACCCACTCCCAAGGGAATACCGTGTTTTTACTAGTAACGAATACTCAGATTCCCTCGCTCTGATTGGTTGGATAGATGGCGGAATGGAGCTGTTCGAACTGAAGCGAAAAGTTTTGTTTTAATTGCGTGAAACGTATTTTCCGGAAGAAAAACCCATCCAAAAGTGCAGATAAGCGAATTCGAAGTTTTTGCGAAGTAAATGGAGTGATTTTTACGGCATTAATATCTGAACAAAGTCTTTTAAGGGAGTTTGCAAAGATGTCCAAAAAGCGACGGTCACCTCTAAAAACATTATTAGTACCAAAAATGACAGAAATCGTAGTACTATCAAAACATGAGGATGTAAATTGTTTGAATGTTAGCAGCGAGCTTTTCCCACCTAATTGCAAAAGGAGGCAAGACTTCCGATATGAGGGTGTTTCAACGTCAGCAGACGATGCCCTCTCTGCAGGGTCACATTTGGGATGCTGTGTTTGGGCAGTGTGCTTAGGACAAACAGAAACACCCTAAAAATTGGGTTCTCACTGACAAAACTTTTCTATGCAATTCTTCATTCAAATTTAAATGTTGACAAAGTAAAGGAAGAGAAACAAGGCCTTGCTTCTTCTTGGCCTTGGATGTGTTTACTCGACATTGTAATGATTTCTGGATTGTTTTATTTCTTCTGTTCAAAGACCCGCAACATTTCTTGCATGTTTGAGTGGACAAACGAGGACGGCGAATTCTATCTTCTGGAGCCATTGGCTTTTAATCTACTTGATGGCCTGATTTTTTTCCAAGGGCCTTTTTGGAGATAAAATATTTTCACTTTTTTCATAAGAAGAATTTTTGTTCACATAACTGGAGCATATTCGAAATAAGTTATATATCTTCTCGTGACTTGCGGGATAAAAATAAAAAATATAAAAAAATTCACTCACCCACACACCCAAACTGTGAAACACACTCCCCGTATATTACAAATGCGCTCATAAAGCGTTTTAATTCATTGAGACAAAGAGTAGATTTTTACTGTGTTAAATAATAACAACAAATTTGTTAAAATTTATAACGGATATTAGAGCGCGCTTTAACAATGAAGGGTTGGTCACGTGTTCAAAATAGTATGAAAACAAACAACTCCCCATCGGTGTTGCCGGCTGTGGATCTGTTGCCAAGGAAACCGAGCAGCCACTTTGTATCCTTATTCAATCATTTCGGGAGTTCAACACACCCCACAGAAAATAAACAATGGGTACCGTGCGAAGAAAAAGTTGACGAACGTACGGACGAAACAAAAAGGGTCAAGGATATAATGAAAACATTCTGTTCAGAGACCAGTGCCCACGGACTCCCTCATCTGGTGAAGGGCACTGGCTGGAATCTACTGCGTGTGATATGGCTTGTTATCTTCACGGGTGCTATGGCAGGAGAGTGCTACCACTTAGTGGTACTGATACAACAGTATCTTCAGTACCCAAGTATGGATTCATTTCGAGTATCGAATAAACAACCAACGTTTCCGGCCATTACTCTGTGTAACAGCGATCCTTTTTCAGACATAGGATATTGGTACAGCGGTGACACGCCAAGTTTCGACCATTATTACTATTGGGCAGGAGGCGTACCCCAAGATGAGGGACACACGTTTTGGAATAGAATAAACTCTGCTAAAGGTGTATTCGAGAACGTAAATCGCACCGAGTTAATGTTACTCGGGCATCAACTAAGAGATTTCATCATGTTTTGCTCGTATAGAGGAATACCATGTGATTATGATCGGGACTTCATTCGTTTTGAAAATCCCACTTACTATAATTGTTTCACGTACAATGTCCCGGATGTTCCAGTGGACGTTGGGCCGGACAAAGGTCTGGCGCTGGTGCTATTTTTAGAAGGCAATCCAGACAGCGCATCGGGAGAGAAGTTGTTTACTCGTGATAGCAACGTGGAACAATCAGTGGGTGCTCGCTTGGAAATCCACGAGAAGAACACCCTCCCAAATCCGGTTCTGTCTGGGATAAACATCCCTCCAGGGCACAGCACTGCGTTATCTCTCAAACAATCCACGCGTGAAAAACTAGGCAATCCGTACAGCTCCTGTGAATCCCGTGACTCACTCGCTGATTTGAAAAATTACCGGTATTCCACAAAGGGTTGCTACGACGTGTGTAAATTACAATACGTTTACGACAATTGCGGCTGCGTTAATCCAGACACGCCAATTCCAGACTCCCTCCGCGATACGTCCGTTGGCTTTTGTGGCACCTATAATGAAAGTTATTTCAACACAACAGACGGTCTCGTTGAATGGATGAACAACGTCATGTGCGAGAAAAACACCACGTTGGCCTTTTCAACTAAAGTGTGTGATCATCCCGGTTATCACTCCTGCAGGGAGCCATGCAAGTATTCGACGTACGAAGTGGCTATTTCTCAAGCAGTCTGGCCGTCGGTGGTGACATTACGCGACGCTTATTATGACTTTGTTGAAGGCTGGAAAGCCTTTGAAATCTTAAGCGACGCTTATGTGGCTTCTAGATATAACGAATCACGCGAGGAATTACGAGATTTGATGTGGTATAATCTGGCGAGGGTAAACATCTATTTTAACGAAGCGCGAATTATTAATATTAAAGAAGTCAGATCAATGAGTTTAACCGATTTATTTTCAGGTATAGGTGGCACGATCGGTTTGTGGGCGGGGCTGTCAGTCATTACAATACTGGAATTCTTGTCTTTACCAATTCAGTTATTTTATTTTTATTTCAATCGTGCAAATGAAAAGCCCAGCAAGACCAAAGTGATGCCAATACACTAGTCTGCTACAAAGTTACTTGTCTTGGATTTAAGTTCTCAGCTCTGAATAAAATATGTCGTATTCTGGAAAGATTTTCTGCTTAAATATATATAAACCGTCTAAAACAATCCCTCCGATCTGATCTCCGGTTAACTGACCATCATTAAAACACAAAACGGTCAAAATGACCTCCCTTACGAAACTCTTAAAGTTGAAGCAGAATAACTCCCCTAAAAAGTCTACCGGCACCTTATGCACTGGTAAAGAATACACATGGACTTTGGAGATCAACCTACGGATTGCATATTTGTCCTTTTGCTTACAGATCTGCTGACGCCAAGAGATAACATTGAAGTGGAGATAAAAGATTATCAGTGGTACTAAAATGCATCAAAAGACCTTATTCGGCGAGGATATTAAGAAATGCAACCCTCGGTTAGCGCCAATAGTAATTAACTTTATGGTTGGTTATTCGTTTTGTGTTTTATTGATGGCCAAGTTGGTCGGTGGTCAGTTGGTCGGTGGTCACTTGACCTACCCTCATCTGAAATAGAACAATTGATAGATGTATTTCTGCTTATATACTCCGCATGTCTGTAAACTGAAAATGATTGCATGTTGAAATATTTTTATGTTTATAAATCATAACTCACCTTGAATAACACAATAAAAAGTATACTAGTTTTAATGATACGTCTTATAGCGCATTAACTAACTTATTGTCACAGAATTGAAACATTCGACAATAAATTATTTATAATTAAATAATCTTTTAGTTTATGTTTGTTCTTCATCATGAAATCAGTTTTTTTGTTTTACGGACGTATAATCACTGTCATCGAAGATCTAATCCAGTTTTAAAATACAAATACACAAAAAAACGGGAATCCGACCGACCCGGAAATCGGACCACTTTTCACCAGAACTTAAATCTTTCCATTCATTTCTATTCTTAAGGAACCCCAAAAATCGATTGAAAGGGCCACTTTTGTCAGATCCAAATTTCAACACCGAAAACAGAACAGTCACAGAATGCTTGTGCTAGATGAACAAAAGCCGGTATTTCGAATTAAAGGAATTATAATTATGTTTTCATAGAGGCTCGATGATTGTAACTGAGGTCATGGTTAAAATGTGAACAACAGTGTATTCTGGGGTCAGAAAATCTCGAGTTGCTTCAGTGTGTACAAAATAGGTCGATTTCTAAACAACTATACTATTGTCATGTCGTACATGCCAATCCCAGCTAAATATCGCTCACTTCACTGTTGTACATCCCCCTACCCCAGCTGCAAGGACCAAAACACTTTAGCGATGTGCGTATATGCGCTTTTAATCTTTTTTATTTAAAACAATTTTTAAACTGTACCTCCTCCTAAAATATTAATCCGACAGTTTTGAATTTTGGTTACAGCTGGGGGTAACCATTCTTAAACTCGAGGATTTTCAGTCTCACGTAGAAACCGAATAGTGCCCCCGGGGGCACTATTCAGAAACAGTTTTAGAATAGTGCCCCCGGGGGGTATTGTTTGGAAAAATACCTTTTTAGTCGAAATAACTGCAACAAGCATTTTCATGCTAATAAAAATCAATATTTTTATTCAGTCAAATCACGTGTTGCGACATATTTGCTATTTTACAACATGCAGCAGCCTGGAAATGGCCTACAAAAAAAAAAAGCAACAAAAAAAAAAAAAAAAACAAAAAAAAACAAAAAACGATTAAATTACTCAGCATAATTTACGGTAAGTTTATGATCTATTGCTATGCTAAACAATACAGCTACCGGTAGTAAATAAATAACCTTTATCTTGCTCTGAGACATTACTCCAGGACAGGTACCGATTACCGTAGCACTTTTGCTTAATCTTATGGAATGCCGTTTTGACATTTAGTGCTTACTTTTGATATCAAAATATAATTAAAAATTTCAATAAATCAATGTAGATCTCAATAATTTGCATTTTGCTATCAATAATTGAATTTTAGATGGCAACAATTTATTTTTGAAATAAAAAAAATCAATTTTACAAATATAAGGGAGACACAATTTACATAAAATATAACGAATCGTCAATTAAATTTTGGAGATGTAAGCTTGAATTACTGAGATCAATAATAACAACACAATTTTTGATCTTCTTTTTTTTGTACAGTAAAAATTTTAAAGGAAGATTCTGTATACAAGGACCAGTCATTATTCATTTACAGATGTGTGTCTCTGAACTTTTTATTTGAAAAAATAGACTGATATTTTGATATCAAAAATCAATTTTTGAGATCAAACACTCATTTGCAGATTCTGAAATAATGATATCTTAAATAAATTCTTTATATCAATAAAAGAAAATAAATTTTTGAGCTCAAAATTGATATTTTGCTTTCAAATATTTCATTATCGCTATCAAGATATCAAAAATACAATTACAGATGGAAAACATCAATACTTGATAGCAAAATATGGATATTTTGAGATCAAAATTTAATTCTGAATATCAAAACAATCAATTTTTGAGATCCAAAATGAATTCATGATATCAATAATTCCCTAATGAATGTTAAAATTGCATTCCATAGTTACATGGGGTGTAATTTCAAACATTTAATTTCTGTTAACGTGTTTTGATAACGCTCCATCCGAAATAGCATTTTATCATTGGGGATACTTAATTATGTAATTAAACGCGCCATAGTTCCACATCTAAATAACGCTAGAAGTATGGAATGGATGAATGCTGTTTAACATTTAATGCTTATTTTTGATACCAAAGCAAAATTAGAGATGTCAAGAAATCAATGTATATCTTAATAATTTATATTTTTCTATCAATAATTGAATTTAGATGGCAAAATGTTATTATTGAGATCATTGAGATCAGAAACTCAAATTTACAAACTTAAAAAATCTTTAGGGAGACACACATTTACATAAAATATAACGAGTCGTCAATCAAATTTTGGAGATGAAAACTTGAATTACTGAGATCAATAATAACACAATTTTTTATCTCAAGAATTGCTTCTTTTTTGTACGGTAAAAATTTGAAGAAAGAATCTGCATACAAGGACCATTCATTATTTATAGATATTATGATATCAAAAATCAATTTTTGAGATCAAAAAATCATTTGTAGATTTCACAATACAAACTAAAAAATATCATTCTGAAATATTGATATCGGAAATAAATTCTTAATATCAATAAAAGGAAAATGAATTATTGAGCTCAAAATTGATGTTTTGCTCTCAAATATATCATTGTTGCTATAAAGAATTGAATTTTGGATCTCAAAAAATCAATTTTAGATATCACTAAGTCATTTTTGATATCAATAAATATTTCTTGACATATCTAAATATATACTGATATCAAAAATTATTTTGAGATCAAGAATACATTTAGAGATATCAAAAATACAATTAATTCTTGATATCAAAATATGGATTTTTTGATATCAAGAATTAATTCGTGATATCAAAAAATCTATTTTTGAAATCTAAAATTAATTTTTCCACTATTGAAAACAATTAAGCTCTGTGCTGTGTCGATACATCTACCAATGGCACATAAGGCAGGTGTCACAACAATGTACCAGCAAATTCTTCTTTTTTTTGGGGGGGGGGGCTTTATTAAGCAACAGCCTTCTGGCACGGGGTCCCGATATTTCATCCGACGACATTTCATCCCAAAATGAATGACAAAGTACAATGTTTCATCACAATTTTTTCAGATTAGATTTTAAACTGAGTGTGAGATTGCTTCATTTATTTGTTGTTTGTGATTTTACTGATGTCTTAGTAATATTTTGAAAATAAACACAACTTCTTAGTTAATCATTTCAACGTATTAATCTGGTCATTTACATCACATATCATAATAAATATAGGTACAAACGAGATGTTATAACTGTCCAGATCAAGCAATCAAAGTACACAAACGGACGCCATGTACTGCTATTGTCTGAACCAAAGCATTTAAACGTTCTGTAACTAATCAGAGTACATTTGAAAATGTCTAACACAGGACTCAGTCATCGTTACTCTCCCGATCCACCGGCTTCCACCTAATGTTGAAACCGACACCTGGCAGGAACTCAGCCACCGTTTTACGACTAGAGGTGCGATCTATGCAGAGAGTGCGCAGCGATTTTACAGAACATGTGATTCCCGAGGAACTCACTTAGGGGATGGCTAACCAATCAAATCCTGTGCGACCAAGGTACGGACAGAAGAGTCTTCCTTTTCCAGAGCGTCGATCAGAACGCAAACGCTGGGATGCAAATATCAAACAAGATACGAAAATCTATTATAAATTTATCTATTTCCAGACTGCTTTTATTGTGTTGCCGAAGCAATCCTAACTTAAGGATTAAAGTTAACACGACTGCACCAGGATTAAGAAGCCAGAGTGACAGATTGGACAGTGATTGGCATTAACCAATACGGCTTTGATGCTACTTTGTAGTGATTAGATGTACTTTAATTCGAAGTACCGTTACTTTACAGTTTGCGTTAAAACTTATCTGTTAAAAAATTCGGATGAAATGTCGTACTTTGTCACTTATTTCCGGATGAAATGTCGTCGGAAGATGTCTTGGATTCTTCTGGTGCAGTCATTTTCAAACCTAATAGAACACCCCCCCCCCCAAGTTTCCAAATAGTGTCTCCATGGCTGCTATATGGAGGGGGCTTCTATTCGGAAACTTCCGGTGGTTTTTGGCACCATAAAGATCAGCCAAAAGCCAATTTTCTTAAAGTGTGGACTCCCCTAAGGTCTAAGTCAAAAAGCCTTGCAATTTTACTTGTTTTAAATTCCAAAATATGTTGGAGAAATCAAATGTTATTCAGATTGTGTTTTAGTTAGAGCTGCAGTCCAAAGTTGAAAGTCTGAACGAAGACAGACAGATATAAATAACTTTCAGCCTAAGTGCCTTACTGCTTTTTATTTTAGTATTTCGTAAGAAACTGGCAGAAACTTTGTAGTGAAATAACATCAGTTTTCAGGGCTTTAATCGAAACATCTTAAGATTTCGGATGAAGATAAAGGGCGTAAGTGCTGACTTGGTTCTTGTGTATCTTGAGGATTTGCCGAAAAAACACTGGTGAATATAATTTTTCTTATAATCGTATCGACTTCTACAGGCTTAGTTAGAATATTGTTAAATTTTGGGAGAAGGTAAAACACATATGCATACATACTTGGCTTTTGGGGTTTTTTTAATTGTTGTAATGCGCCTAAAATTTGCGCGAGTAATTGCAAAAACCCAGTGAAGTGAAATTCCTCCTGGATTTTCAACGGGGAAGTCTGATAGAGTTCCTTGGTTTTTCTTGAAGCGATATTACAAGAATTTATTAAATATACTCTTTTAACAACCTCACAGGACATTCTCAAAATATCTGAGGTCTAGCGATATTATAAGACTTTTTATTCCTGACAGTGGGCGTCAGAGTGAACGCTATTAAAAGTTCGACAATTATTCCTTTATTCAGATTGTTATTGTATTTAGAATGCTGGGGTGGCAGTATAAGACTTCAAAGGAAGTCCTTTAAAATTTCTGGTGGTGAACGAGATTAAAAATGTTTATTAATTCCATTCACTATGTCTTTATGTTACACTTTCAAGACTCTGAGCAATTCCCGCGTTCATAAAAGTTCTTTGGTATTTCTGAAGGTGAGCGATAGCACAATTGTTCGTTAAATATGGCTTTTCTTGATTAGTTTTCACTTAGAGTACTAGGACTGGAAAAACAAGACTTTGGCAATAAGGTTTGTAGTACAGGAATTTATGAATTATACCTTTATCTTTGTTACTATTGCCCTTGTAAGAGTAGGAATATAAATTAAGTATAGTGGTAGAAGGCTTCACTGAAGGCTTTTTAGCAAGAAAGGGGTGGGATGCCATTAGAAGAATTTATCGAAGAGATGGTACGGTAGGAGGCTGTAGAGAAGATTTTTTTGACATGTTTAAGAATCAGCCCTATTACAGGTCACGAAATATGTCTTTTATCTTCACCAAGAAGACCGAGTGGTAATGAGAGACTTCAGCGGAAGAATTTTGACATTTTCATGATGAGCAATGTTTCAAGAATTTCCCAAATATGTATATATCCTATTAGAATTCACACAGAAGACTCAGAGTTGCACTCGCTTTAGGGGAAGTTCATTGACATTTACGAGGTTCTGAGACATTGCAAGATATTACCAAATATGCCTTTATTTTGTTAATTATTACCCTTAGAAGACTGGAGCTTGTAGCTGAAGATATCAGGGGAAGTCCTTTGACATTTTAAAGGTGAACGACATTAGAAGAGTCGATTAAATATGCCATATCTAGGTTTATTATTAACTTTACAAAACTCGCAGTAGTAGTAGCCGGAATTGAAAGCAAGAATATTCACTTTTTGTTGGCTATTGAGTTTTATGAAAATATGCATCTTTATCTGGTTTGTTAGGTATAGATCTTAGGATGGGCTTAGACGACCTGAGATGGGATTTGGGATTGCGGCCGATTTTTTGGCCGCAACAATGCAGGGTCATAAAAAATGTGTGCAAACACTGACTAAGTACGGTAGTGAGTTCATAAAAATGAAATCTATCGTTTAATCCTGTCATAAAAGTGTAACATATTGTTGAAGGTATTGCCAATCGAACTCAACGCACCCAGGCAGTTGAAAGTGTGTTATAATTATGTACCATACATTTAGACAAAGCAACATACGCGGGGTGGTTATCTATGGACAAAACAAATCGTAGTTACCGAGGCCTCAAATATCTTTACAACACTATTGCGGATGAGCTAAAATTTGACAATGTGTTAAAATCAAGTACTCTTGTGTACGAAGATCAAGTATACTGTTACAGAACCCTACGAAAAGTAATGGCAGCCAAAATTAAACGAAGAAGGCAAACCGTTTTACGGCCGGCCTTTTGCATATTGCTTCCGCTCCTCTGGTTCTGTGAGAAACTGATTTGACTTGTTAACGCCCACCCCCAGTCCCCCTTTCCAATGAAAAAGCATGGTTTAGTAAAACTTTAATCCTACACGATAATCAATCAGTCCTCCTACTTCTCTGACTTTTTAAAAGAATTAATCAAGTGAAAAGTGCAACGGTGCAGTCTAACTGAGATTCTCTTCCAAATTTTACTGATTTTTCATTTATGCTGTATTTATAAATTCTTGCACTTGATGCCTTAACACTGATCGAGTATATCAGAAATAAAGCTTAATCATCGTATTGTTGTGTAATATTTACATTAATCTCATGACGTCGAAATGCGTTAAAATGTCATGATATAACGCTCTCAGGTGTGATAAAAACACGAGAGAAATGTTACATTTTCATAAAAACAGAATGTAATATTTCAATAGTAACAGTTTACATCTTGTAAATATTTATTTCAAAAGTAATTGCTGTAAAATGGAAAGCGATAAACGGTCAGCCGGCTCACGATTTACATATACTTTTTTCACTAATCAAAATAAAAAAAAAACCTACATATTACAAAAATTCATAATGTCTTAAAATAGCATTTAAACGTAAAACTCTCAACCAACAAGATATAATGTTCTTAGTACAGACACATAAAACCTCGTGCAAAAACTGTGCAGACACATTAAAAACTGTGTATATATCTATTTACAAACACGAGAATATGGGTTGCAATAACTGTTTAAAATATTTCAACCAAAATAAAATGGTCCAAAATTGCTTCAATATTAGATTATAATAACATATAAATGTCTATGAAGTGTTCTTCTTGGATTATGTCACAGCATTATTACTGTCATCCTTAAGATTTCGAAGTGATACACAACTAAATACAAATATTAAGAATCATGTTTTATTTAGATTCCTACGATTACATATATACTTCAACAAAAAATCATAATAGCAGCAAATTAGCCAACACTTTTAAAATTACATTTTAATGTGAAAGCTAACAATATGCTGAAGCACCAATGCGGCAATCCATGTTGCGTGAACAAATCGCTTTGCGCTTTTCACAGAATGCACAAGGTTATGAGTAAAGGTGTAACAACGTTTACCTGTTTATGTTAATTAAAACGTAAAAGATTTACCTGTAGTTATCAACTATAACCAATTCAACAGATTATTGAAATTGCCTCAGAATATCGAACTATTTGTTTTGTACTGATAAAAGCTTTTAGAAAGAAAGAGGTCTACCACACATGAATATTGCACTGCGAAATCATTCCAATTCCCATTCAAAGTCACATCTATCATCTTATTGATCAACCTAGTTAATATTTCGACTCAATTACGTTACACCAAATAAACTTTATTTATTTTTACAAACGTCCTATTATGATACACAGTTTGCATCACTTTTGTATGTAACCGAAAGTACAATGATGAATATTGACAGAAATTAAAAGACGGTATGGAAATAACGCATGCTGCTCTGAAGGAAATAATGCTACTACGAGTATCTTAATATAAAAATCAAAACTACGTAACACACAGGGATATTTGGATAATTCAAAAAAGAATTCATAATGTCCTCGTAACAGCATTATTCTGTCCACTCTTCAATACAATAGCATTTTAAACAACTTTTCTGAACTACGCAATAAAATATTAAAACAAATGTGGTCTTTTTTCAATCTTTAGTCTTTATTTTCTGATTAAATAAACTATTTAATCATTTGTGAATAAAGAAAAATGACCACATTTATGTGCAAATGAAAAACTGAAGAACATGTATTTATGTCAGCAAATGCTACAAGCCAATTTGTTTATGTATTTGATAGCAAATATGAATGCTATAATGGGACGTACTTGTTAAAGGACGAAGAAATAATAAAGGAAAACTTAGGTAGAAATTCCGAATAGTCGCATCCTACCATATGCACGGAGCACAGAGCATCGGAATTCCCCCAACACCCATGGGGGCTCAGTTCGTTATTCGCCTCAAAGTAAATATATGCGAACAATCAAAGACCTCCAAATTAATATATGAACACTAAGATCATATATTATTTATATTGTTCAAATCAAAGTATACAATTATATATATATATATATATATATATATATATATATATATATATATAACTACTTAATGAATTACACTTCCATTCTTGCTTAGCAGGCTCTGTAAGCACTAATTTATGTTACATTAAAGTCTCGTTTGTGACATAAAAAGTGCATTACAAGTTCGTAACCAAATAATGCAGTAATGATTACTAACAGCTCTAAAGTAAACAATGCGACTGTGATTCTCTTTGTATCAAAATCAGAATTTCTTCAAATGTTTCTCGTGAGGAATATTTGGAAAATTAATCATAAACTCAAAATTTTCTCATCAAACATTATGATTTAGCTTCCAGTTTTCAATATAACAGTATCTTTTTAATTATACTAGGAACTAAAACTCCGACACATGTTTAGTCATTTTGTTTTACTTTGTGTTCTTTATTTTGAATTATTAAATCAGTTGTCGATAGATAAAGACTGCAAATTTAAATCTCAATAACGTACACTTGATAAGCTGCAGAATTTGCATAGATGCTATTTTATTGTTTCCACTCACAAGTAAGGTTTACATAACAAGTGGTGCTGTACATGACAACTGGTGAAGTATTTGACACCGACACAGTGAATGTTATACATAATCAGATGCATGAGCAACACAAAATGTTCCATTGTCTAGTTATAGCCTCTCTTAATTTATGAATTCATTTACTAGTGCCCTCCCAATTACATTTTTATTAAAAACAAAACAAATCTACAAAAGAAAAAACAGTATGCCTTTAAGTATGCAGAATATACCAGTAGAGACACAAATGTTTGAAATGAAAAGTCTCATATCAAGGAATCGTAACGAGAACATCTACGCTCCTCATAGGAGCGTAGATATATATTATGAAATTATACAAACAAGCTATACCTAATAATTAAATCGGTTGTCCATAATTGTCCATAATCTAAAGCGGCATCTCTAATGTCTAACAACTTTTAACTATATCGATCCAAAATACAGCATATTTTAACGCTTAATTTTTTGCTTTATTTTTACTGTTTCTCTCGGGCACGGTGCCGGTGACATCATATACCTTCCTATAGACTTGATGTCTTGTGAGTTTATATTTTTCAGTTCCTTTTCAATTTGCTTACAATAAGGGTCGTTTTCTGGCCTAATAATAGGACGGTCCCAGCCGACGGGCTTGTTGCCATTTAATTTATTTGCAAGTAGGGACATTTTATAACGTTCACGTTTGTAACCTATACAAAATTCGGCGCGCTCCTCAGGTATTCTTAAATTGTGCCCTGTGGTCGTGTAAACGTCCTTGTCAAGTTCTAAGTATTGTAATTTTTCTGGATCAATCGTAAGGTTTAGATGATTGACAGCAGCTCTAACTGCTGTATCTTGTGCTGTATTGAGATCTTTGACACCGTTGTACATCTTAGCGTGATATTCTTGCGATCCTGCGGTCAACCCACCTGTTAACTTGCCTTCATTTTCGCTGCTATAGACTGCACCAGAGTGACCCGATATCCCAGCTTCTGCTTCAAACAAAACATACCTAGTGTCGGTACGACAGTGCTCAAATACATCCAGGTGGTCATATCCAGCTGACGTTTGCCTACTCTCGTGATCCTTCACAGCTTTCTCCTTCCATACTTTTATGTTTGAAACTTGAAGAAGTTCATGGTTTCCTGACTTTTTAATAGAACCTTCTGATAAATTTGCAGCATCGCGAAAGACGTACCGCTTTGAAGGTTTCATTTTCTCTACATTTATTTCACCGGTACGAACTTTCTGCATTTTCTCATCCATTTTCATTTCCTGAATAGGTGTTCTCTGAATACCTCCTAGCGCACCTTTACCTAAGAAGTGCTCATGTATTCCATCACGGACAAGCTGACCAATCTTGTCGTTTTTTTCAATAGTACAAGCAATTTGCTCGCGACTGATTGTTTGCCCTGTCACACTCGATACTGCATCCAGTAAACAGTTGTTATTTACTTTACCTGTCGGTTCACTATGCCGTTGATCTTCAACACCAAATGCTGTAAAGTGGCCTACCGTTGAATTACTCCCAGGTGAATATCCAATTACTATAGGTGTTTGATCACATGGTACAGAAGGTTTAAACTCGGTAGGGAAAGGGCAGCTATCTTCATTATGCATAATAACAACAGGTCTACCAAGTATTTCACAAACAGCCTGGCAAGAATGAATGCTTACTGGAACACCTTCTCGAATAATTTCTGCAAATAAATGCGGATCTCTCGTTTTCTGCAATAAGCTTGTTAATTGCTCATGATAGGCTTGTGTAATGGCATCCTGAAGTGAGTACTCACTTTGACACTGTTCTGTCTGCTCGACAAGCACTTGATCATATTCCTGTCGTAACGCACATAGCCTATCGTACTGGCAGGATGTTGTATAGTTTGCATAGGCGTCCTTCACTTTCTTTCCAACATAACTCACGGCACTGTTTGCAAGTGACTGTAATACGGGTCTCGCCAGTTCATTGCCTATTTTACTGGAGACTACAGTTGATACACTCTGCTTCCAATTACTGATTACTGAATCCGTAAAGCGGGTGACGTCTCTTTTACTGGTACGTATAGTTTTGTCACATTTTGCTGAAGCCGTAACTTTTTCAATCTCACCTTGCAGACGCGAAACAAATTCGTCTACCGTGATCTGTATATCAGCTAGTGCCTTTGCAAACTTAGCATATTTAAGGACTTCTGAAATAACATTGACAATAACGGCATACGACGCATTTTCAACGCGTTTGGAAGCTTTGTTAAGTGCATTGCAAGTAACGCTACACGCATGTGATAGCACAGTGGTAAGTTGTTCTACCATTCGTCTGATGTGACTAGATTGTCCAAATACTTTTTGTGTTGCTTCTTGAATCAATCTAGTTGCTCTCTCTAACCCAGCTTTATTTGCTAATTTACTGACAGCATCCCGTAACTTTGAAAAATCAGTGTTTTTGATTACAGATTCGGATATTCCTCTGAATGTGCTGTTAATAAGTTTCACGACGGCAGCGTCCACAGCGTAGTTTGCTAAAGTGAGAGCACTTGCTTCTAGCAATTTCTTTCCCGCTCTAATAGCTATTTCCTTTCTTAATCTGCTCCAGCCCACCTCTTTGAGCAGCTGCATACCACACATATGTTTTAAATGCTCCCCTCCTATCTTGGTGCCATATCGTGAAAATTTAGCCCCACGTGAAAACCATGCACCTATACCACATGATAAAACTGTAATGGTAACACTGATAATCTTGTGTTGTTTGTAGCTTTTCCACGTGCAATATCCCGAAAATGCGCATTCCAACGCAAATATCATATCCCCAATTCCTTCACCAACAAGACCCTGTGCAATAAAACTTCCAAGCCCAGCCGTAAAGACCTCAAGAGCTAAACCAACCAGAAACTGAGTAAGTCCAATGAGAAAAATCGCCACTATTCTAAAAATAACTTTTCTGGACCAGCGTTTCTCCGTCAGTACTATGACGTCACCAAACCCATTACTTTGAAACACCTTAAGTTCGTACAGTTTCTTGTATTTCTCGTCTCCGTCAAAATATTCAGCAAGGTCCTTGAATGAACTATCTACTACTTCAAACTTCGTAAGCCCGGTCTTAGAATTGAATAGGATATCTTTTAAATTTTCAATTAGTTGCAATCTTTCTTCCTCCGAATCTCCACTATCGCCTGATGATTCTGCAATTATTTCTTGCACGATGCCCTTGATACTATCTTCTTTTTCCTCTGGATGCACCATTTGAGGTTTAATAATATGCTCAGCAATCAAACAATCGAAGAGATCTTTGTGCGGCTTGGATTCCAAAGACACCATTCCATCTTTGAGCAATTCCATCAGTGCTATGCGGTACTTGAAATACTTATCTAGGGTATTCAAAACTTCTGTTTCAAAATGCCTGTGACAATGAAGTTTGAAATCCTCATGTTTTTTCCCTAACAACTGTAAGTATGGACTTTCCTTTGAAACAATCCCATTTGTTGTCAAGTCGTCATAAAGGTCTTCTGCCATTTCATCAGTAATACCCTCTATCGAAAGCAATGCTGCTTTTGTTAAGCCATCATATTTCTCTAGCCTCTTTTTCTCATCATATCTGAGAATAGCTGTCGTGTTTAAAGTAAGTATCTGTCTTTGTCGAAGTGCTTTCCAGTCTTTCACACTGCCATAGGTTTTCTCGAACAGTTCTCTTTTGAGGACAACATATCTAGGATGATCATCTGATGTTGTTGACTTTTGTTCGCTCACTGAGGGCTTCAACAGATTTATTTGAACGTCTTTCAAATGTTCATGGAAGAGACAGATAGGTATTTCACAACGTTTTGGAACATCAGGCGACGGACTCTCTGATTTGTCCAACTGAAACCTTTCTCTGTATGTTCGAACAAAACCTGTAAATTCTTCGCACGTTTGCTTAGTTTCGAGCATATCCTTGAAATTTGAAACCGTTTCATCTTCTTTGAAGTGTTTGTCTAGTTCCCTGATATCTACCACCACATAATGCCTTTCATTCTTAACCATGTTTGCCTTTTTCAAAACACTCCAAAACTCTTCTCGACTTGGAAAAATGCCTTGCAAGTGTTTGGCAGTAATCGCTTTATTGGCTCTAACGGAAAGAGAATTTTTGATTTCAGAAAAGTATAATTCATATTTGCTTCTCAGGCTTTCTATCTTCTCATAGGCAATTATTATCGCCGTTTCGATGTTTTTCTTCCCTTTTAAAGACCTATAACATTCTGTGCCTAATTTAACGTTCATGTTACTGCAGTTCAAGATCATGGATAAGGTCAGTTCAGAACCCGTAATTTCTGCCAGCGACTGCAGGAACACATTGTATATTTCAATAATATCCTGTTTTTGCTTTTTATAGTCATCAGACACCAGAAAGCCAAGTCTTTTAGGTTTGAACTGTTCCGCAATTAAGCTCACTACGTGCGCATAATACGCCTGTAATTCTGATTTGTTTACTAGTCCTTTGTGTGCGGCACATAAATGCCAGTAAAGATTATTTTTATCACGATCCGACGTAGCATTTGTGCGTCTTATTTCTACAGCACACATGTAGTAGTGTGCAACATCTGAAAAATATGCGTCTTCAGAAATTACACATTTTAACTGGTAGCTGGCATCGGTGTATTGTTTTTTGTCACAATTGTGTTTGGCTAATTTTAACCGCTGTGCTGGCCTGCAGACTAAACGTAAGCAGTCTTCCATTTCAATAGAAGTTTCAATTTCCTTCACTAAACACGTTATGATTTTCTCTGCGACCTCCAGCTGTTCTGTTGGTCCTGAAGTTGCTTCATCCAAACGGAATGCCCACTCATCCAGACAACTGTTCATAATTATTTCTCGCTGAGGCTCTTGATACTCTGGATTGTCTTTTAGATATCTCTCTAGACGCTGATATGCCAACTTAAATACTCGAAATAGATTTTCTTCTGGCTCTATGACTTGTTCGAAGTGCGTTTTCAATTTGTCTATGTGTTCTTCTTCTTCCATGTTTCTTTTTACTTTCATTTGTGTCACCCGCAGACTTGAATCTTCGAAGTCTTCATCATCGTCGTAGGGTGCAAAAGCAATCAATTGCCCACTTCCTTCCTGGCCTTTTCTTGCTGCTCTACCAAAAGCTTGTTCTTCCACTCGAACATTAGGGGGTAAATATGTCAGACAAACGTGTAGCCCTCCTCTTTTACTTAAACCGTTGCTCAGTCTTATATCTGTCCCTCGCCCAGCTAAATTTGTAGCAATGATAACACATGGTTGTTCAAGCTCTGCTTTTTCGTCAAAGAATTGTTCATAGCTGTGCTTGTAAACTTTTAAAGGTAAATGTTTACCTACGTGCTTAAAATGGTTCTCTAATTTCTCCACGTCATGCACATTTTGGCAAATTACCAGCGCTGGCCTTGACGTCAAACTCGTAACCGAGCTTTCTATTTCTTGAATCCAAGCCTCTTCTGAGGCACAGATCTTTGACAGGTGTTCTTCAAATTGTGACAGACGGTCAGTAGGTATCGTTGCATATTCCGTTTTGTACATAGATTTTAGAAAATCCCGTTCTTTCACAGAACCTAGCGTGCCTGACAAACCGTTCAGTCTTTTTCCATATTGTCTGAAGAACGACACATTTGACATGTACACTGCTTTCAAACTTTCAAATGACAATCGACAACTGTGTTTCAGTTGAAGGAACTGATGAAGGCCATGGCTCCATTGGGAATTGTACTGTTCAACGCCTGTATCTTTGTCCATTATAATTACATTTGGGTCTCTACTGGGGGAAGAGTCTGATCTGTCAAAGTCAATTATATAATTATCATTTACAACCATATGCTTCGCCTTGAAAGCATTTTCTACCCACTGGCGTAAGTGACGTTCCACAAAACCCACAAGACAACTTGGTATTTGTACCGGCGTTTCTTGCCTGACAGCATCTTTAAAGTGTCCGAGTAACTTCTGTTGGATTTCCAGTTGTAACTGACTTAAATCTTTGAAAACATTGGTATTGCTTAATATCGCATCTGTGCACAAAATCCTACCTTTGCTGTCAATTAATCCCAGTTCAATGAACTCTGCCCATAATTGACTTATAAAGGATTCCCTAAATTCGGAGATTTTACATTTTTGTAGACAGTCAGCTAAAGTATGGGTTTGAATTGTTGGGTACATAGCACCCCTGATGCACTCTTCTACCGAGGCTCTATCTTCTTCTGAGCCAAGCATGCCCTTTGCATTAACGAACTGCCATATATAAACATACACAGGCTCCAAAGCGTCCATTCCGGGTATGTTATGCGACAAGTATAAAACATTCTGGCCTTTGTCTAAAAGCATACTGTCTACTTCGTCAACAATGACGTAACCTCTTTTCCTACTGCCAATACCTACATCTTTGTCATAAAAATCATCAAGCAAGGAGTCTCTCTGAAAAGCACCTATTTCTCCGTATACGACCGACATTTTTGAATAGATCTTTTGACGCTCGAAAATTTCTTCACTACAGTTGTGACCTACTGCTATCTCGAAAACATTAAAAATATCTCCGTTGTTTTCAGCATCTCGTCTTGCCAATACTTGTGAACTGGTGAGTACATCAACATTGTATCCTTGTAGTGCTTTTATTATAGCCAAAGAAACAATTATGAGCGATTTACCCTCTCCGGTTGAAATCTGTTCCAGAAGGGCTTTTTCTTTGTTTAATATGAAGAGTACCAGGGAAAGCATTTGAGTTTGACGCAGATAGAACCCTCTCTTCAAACATATTGCTTGGTCAATAACTGCAAGAATTTCAGCAAAATTCTGATCTACAAACTCTTCTTTGGATTGTTCACAATCGTTGCATTCTTTGTGAAAGGCCTTGAGCCAATTTTTAATATCCATCTCTTTATATTCTACTATTTGCTTGCTGGAGTGCAAAAAGGTGCCATATTTCTCTTGCTTGATCTTATATACTTCGTTAACATCGTTTTCTGCAATTTGTATTCCTTCTCGTATCTTCTTTGAATTATTATTATCCTGTTTCATGAGCTGAACCAGAATATCTAACGAACGCGAATCATGAGCATGAAATATGCTTGCTAATGAATCTAGCCAATTACTATTCTTTTGTTTCCTCAAAATTCTCCATGAACTGCTGTCTAGTGTCCACTTATTTCTGTAAAAATTATGAAGAAGTGACATTACAGTTTCTTTCTCAATGTAATTCTGCTGCTGTAGAACTTTTACCAGGCGATCGATTTCTCCGTCCCCATACCTGTTTGTCAACTCTGATACGAAGTAGGCTGCTTTTTCTATATCCGCGCGATCCCATTCTGTGCCAGTTTTAATATCGCTTATATCCAGCATACTCTTAAACCACTTCAGCCGCAAGGGCCAACCTGTGAGTTTGATGTTCTGAAGGTGAATCATAATTTGCTCGTCAATTGCAATACGGTTTGATGTATCCAGTATGTCACAGATAGCACTTTGTGTCAATTCTTCAGTTGATCTATGTGATATCTGCTGGCTTAGAAAAAGCAGGATATCGGCAGATCTGTACTCTCGCAGTTTAGACTGAAGCTCCAGTTTCTCGTGAAAGGTCATTTGTATCTTTGATTTTAGTTGCAGTAGCGTGTATTCGCTTAGCCATGTCACTTGTGGTTTTGTGCCAAAGAGTATCACATACTCAGCTGGTCCGTAAGTATCAATCTCACACAAAACCTGTGTAATTAACCATTTTATGATCTCATAGGATATTTGAAGCCCCTCTAATTGTATTCTCTTAGCGATGATACTACCTACCTCATCCCCATGGTGTGCCTGAAGATACTGAAATTTGTATATAAGTATCCTGAGGTTATTAGGTAAACTTTTCACCAAGGCTTCTAGAGATTTGTCATCTGAGTCTCTAGACAGACTTTTGTTTTCTACATCAGTCTGTTGTGAACCACTCTCCTGCAAGGTCGAATTGTACTTTACAACTTCTGGCCCAGTCTCTTCACAGTGATGCCTGTTATCTACCATTGTGGCGCTATTCTCGTCAGTGTTGCTGCAAGGCATGCCCAATAAACTAATAGCACCGATGCTTGACTCGATATTCTCGTTTGAGGATTTACTTCTTATAAGCATGAATGCTCTGTGAATTTTTTCAGCTTCCTGACAAAGCTGTGATATTTTTGTTTCTATGTGCTTGGCAAAGTCTTCTGAATAATGTTCAGCTTTCACTGCGACAATTAGCTTCATCATCATTTCATCTACTTGTTGCTGAACTTCACCTTCTAAAACTGATCGCACATCAGTACTGTCTATTTTCTGTAAGTGTCTGTAAGGATCCATCTTGATGTAGGTCTCATTCAATAAGGCCACCTTATATTTTTCAAAGAGCAACTGTTTCAAACTATGTGGTTTTCCGTCAGCCCTTTGTAGATTGATAAAATCTAAGTAAAATAGTAATTTTAGAACCTTTTCTTTACTGATAACGAACCAAATTTTGATAATGTCTGCGGTCATATCAAATAGCCGCCAAAGTGCCTCTTTGTCCTTTTCTTTATCTATCTGTTTCGACTTAATTTCGCTATAAAGAGAGGCATAAATACCAATAAGATCTGTGTCGTTCATTTCATAGTTTAGCTGAAGCTTTTTTAGAAATACATTTTCAGTTGGGAAAATATCCTGTGTGATGAAAACTTCGTTTACTTTGCTGTTGACTTTACTTGGAATATGATGCAATACATGCCGGTTTATTCTAACTGTGGCGTCACTTCTTGCATTGGGTTGTAGCCGACTTACCTGCAGCGCTGTCAGCTGTGACGTAGGCAATGAAACATAAAGCTTGGATGAATACTTTGCAGTGCTGTACAAACCAGTATTGTGCTTTATGACGTCATTGTATTGTGATCTCATCTCTTCTTCAAACACCGGCGTCTTTCTAAGAACTTGTTGCCGCTCATCCTGGCCGTTGTTGTTCTTCCCCTTAACTCCCTCTCTTGCAGTCACCTTGGCACTTGGAATGGAATCTGTAGTTATTTCTGCGTACTTTTTCTTGTGCCAGCACCACGCATAATTTGCACCATCTCTGTCGTGGTACCGCAGCTGGCATACACCATAGAAATCTCGTGTAGATGTGAATATACGAGGCTCCACTCTAGCCCGATCCCCTCCCCGTTTGCCATCTTTACCGGCTTTCGCACCTCTCCCGTCCGCTCCATCTTTACCGTCCTTTCCCTTCTTTCCACCTGTGTGTACACTGAAATTTTCTTTGGATGAAACACTCAGAGGTTTAATGTTGATGACACCACTGTACCCTCCTTCGCCTCCTTTGCCTGCCTTTCCCCCATCTCCGCCTGGTTCCCCTTTTTCCCCTTCTTCTCCTTTTATCAGCAAATATGCTTGTCTTCCAGGAACTATGCCTAATGCTAATGGAGCGTAGGCATTAAAGTAATATGAAAAAGTTATCTTAAATCCTTCCTTTGTTGTGCCTTTCCAGAATCGATTTTGACCGTCGCTATATTCCGTTTTTTCACGTATGTTATCTCTTATTCTGGTTCTATTAGAGCCTGAGGTACTGCCAGAAAAGTAAGCCACTGCAGGATACTTTTCATCAAATTCCTCTTTAGTCAGTTCTCGTCCGTCCCGTCCATCCTTACCTGGTTTCCCGTCCCCACCGCTTTGCCCATCTGTTCCATCGCCTCCATTGGACAAGATGTAAAGTTGTTCTTGGTTTACAATACTGTCGCAGAGTAACAATACGTTGCCACCGCTTTCCCCGCAATCGCCATGACAACCTGGTTTTCCGTTCCTATCGTCGTTGTTACCATCGTCTGCTTTTGCCCCGTCAAATTTAATCTGACCATCCCTACCAGAAACATCTATTTCTATGTCGTCATCTACAAACAGCAGTGGCGTAACTATTGCAACATTTTTGCCTGGCCATCCCACGCTGTGATTCGCATGCAGAATTTCTTTCGCATATATGCGTATTTCATCATAATTTGCACCATACTGTAGATCTATCTTTGTGCTGAGTTCGCTTAGTCTAACGTACCCCCCCCTCACATTCAACTATCCTCTGAGTGTTCTTATCAGTGATTTCAACAACAACTCGATCAGTGTATGACCTAAGAACATAAAAAAGCGTTTCATAAAAGTTCTCGCTCAGGGTGTCAGCGTTACTAAGCACCCATGCAACGCGACGCAAATCTGTGATGTGTTCATCATCAGAATCGTTAATATCTGCCTTAAGATAGGAAAGGAGATGTGACGTAACACTTTTTGTGTTTCCCTGTAGTTTAATTTGACCTTCAAAAGCTGTTGTACCTAGAAGAAAGCACTGCTTTAGATAAAATTTTAACTCATTAATAAATTCTGTCTCACTGTTTACAGCTCTTACCTTTCGAACTACAGCGTGTGAGCATATGCATTTTAGATCCCACAGAAACTTTTGTAGGTCGTGTTTGTTTACTAAGCCCAAATTGTCGCATTGTACTACCAAAGAGCAGTGATTTAATGTGGCAAAATATTTAGCCAATTGCGAAATTTGGTTTACGCTCTCTATGTACTTGGCAAACGAACCCAGGTCATTATAAATAACAGCAATGTCTGCTTCGAGAATATCTTGCACTTGACTAAGAAATTCACTTAGGCATAAATCTACGTACAAATGTTCCACATAAGCCTTTTCGCGCCTGTCTAGACCTGCACAAAACGTGGTCACTGTTGTTATCACCTGTTGAAATGTTGCACAACTGCCTACCCCATCTTTTATGATTTGATCAACCTTCTTCACTCTTTTTTCAGTTACTTTTTCTTCATTTTCGTTGTCACTAGCAATAAGCGGAGTGATCGGAAGTGATTCACTGTCTGAGTCACTGTTGAAGGAATAGTCAGTAGAGTAGTCAGTGGCGTAGTCCATGCAATCACTCGAGTAGTCTGAACCTGTTACATCCATGGGAGCAGTCTCTAAAACGGAAAAAGAAACCAAACCAATCTATGCTGAAATTCCATTACGTGCATTTTTTGCTATCAGAAAAGACCACGCCGCATCACCAATCATTTTGAAAATTTACGAAACTCTACACATATGGATTTTACATGTAAACATGTTACAGAGACGATCAAATCAGTCTTTATTTTTAACACGAGATCACTATCAAGAAAACTACTTATTCCTCTAAACCACTCCTTGATGTCACAGAATAACTATCCCCGCAAAAATCAGATCACTCCACAAATCGGATCACCCCGCAAATCGACCCAAAGGGCCGTTTTTGATATAATGGTCAATCATTCTCTAAGGTCAAATAGCACACACACACACACACACACACATATATATATATATATATATATATATATATATATATATATATATATATATATATATATATATATATATATATATATATATATATATATATATATATATATATATATATATATTCTCCTTAGCAGATGGGGAAAACTGAAATGTTGCGGTTAACATATACACATGCTATAATCGCTCTCATTGGGGACAGCTGGGCGTCAACACGCGTTTGCTGATATCATACCACGTGGCTTCACTGCCACATCAAAGCATTTGCCTGCCTTACAATGGGCTTCAATGGCAAACTTTCACTGTCCATTTTTGCACATAAAATGTTAATGAATTTCTGAAAAGATTGGGCTGAACCAACTAGACATGCAACATTATGTCTGTAGCAAATTTGGTCGTCCCAGCACTGTCCGTCTTGGAGTCGTTACGTGACAAGATTTTGGTAGAAAAAGAATCATACAGAAACACTTTACGGAATCGTACGAATTCATTAAACTAGAGGGTTGAAAATCTCCTAGTGTAATAACTAAATAGTAGTAGTAAAATATAATGGTAGTAGCAGTAGCAGTAGTAGTATGTTTGTTATCTATTTTTATTAAAGTATGTCTTCTTGTCGGCTATCATAAGGGTACATTATTACAGATTATTATGCACTCGTATATATTCTATCTTTGAAAATCGGACCTCGCCAGAAATCGCAATGGTGATCCAATTTCCAGGGTTCTGGTGTAGCCACTTTAATTTTTTCAAGTTCAAGCTATATTACATAATATATTAATGAAATATAGGTGTGTTAATATACCTATGCATACAACTGCGGAGTAAAATCTAAATATAAAGCGCAATAACAGCACATGACAGTGTAGTAGTCAGTCGTTTTGGGCTTTAATGAAAGGGTTACATTGTGCTTGAAATGCAATGTTTTGACATTGTCGATTTTGTGAAAACTTGGCCATTATTTATGAAAGCATTATTATTATTATTATTATTATTGTTATTATTATAATTATTATTATTATTATTATTATTAAAAATAAAATTCACTTTCTCAATAAAACTTTTGCTTTTGAAACAAACCACATTGTTTATGCCCCTGTTGTATTGAAACAGCCCATCCGTGGGATGGGCCCATCCAATAACAGCGAGGTACTGATTTAACCTATATTTCTTGTTTTGCGCAGCTGTAGCTTAAGCACATATTTGGTTGTTGAAACAGTGCATATTTTCTTCTCCCCTTAATTTGGGAACAAATTGCCTTGTGTTGTGAACAAAATGGGCTGTTTTAATGGTTGTTTGGTGTAGGATGGGCCCATCCTATACCTGTATGCCATAGAAACAGCACATATAGAATCAGTATGTGCCAAATCTACAGACAAATGCATAGGAATACCCCACCCAACAACACATCTGATCAAGAATATGGGCCAAACCCAAAGACAGTTGCATAGGAATACCCCACTCATGGACACAGCACATGCAAGACCGTCAGAATTGTACCTAATATTCTGAAATGCTATATATCACGCTGATTGTCCCGCCCTCTGCGGAGGGTTGGGGGGTTTGTATCAAATATGGCAACAATGCACGTACAAACCAACGCGGAAAAGCTTAAAACAAAAAATAAGGAGTGGGTAAAATTGTGGAATTTTCCGCGCTTTTCCTAAAATAGGGGGGGTGGGGTAAAAATGTTAAAATGATTATTCCGTTTAGTTGAAGACCTGCATCCATTTCAGGGCAATTGAATGAATATATACTACATCCCCATTGCTCATTGCGAAATTTGGTAATGCTATTTAGCAGTCAAATGTCCTTTTCCCTTTTTTTCAAAAATAGAGGGAAATTTAGGCACGGAAATTCCGTGTTTAGAGAATCTTTTTGAATTCGATTCACGCCCATGGTAGTCATTTTATATGGAAATGCCCCCCCCCTCCTTGGGCCGAACCACATACGAAGTGCCATAATGCAACAGGGGGAGGGGAGAAAGAGAGAAGCTGTGCTGAGATCATGGCTGACTTTTCCATCAAATAATGTTAAGAGTGGGTGTTAAAAGCAAAATGGTAAGTGGATAGTTAAATGTTATAAATGTTCTCGGATTTTTATTTACATTATGTTCTATATATTTTACAAAGAAATGTAACGACCCGTCCCATTACACCATCCGAATACATCTGCTGTATTAAATTACATCAGCAATATAGTCGTGTCTCATGAGGAGAAACAGTATGTGCTGTTCCGATAGCATCTGTATTAATTTAGCCCAGCCATTGGATGGGCTCATACAATGATGTGGTGTTTAATGCTGGGGTGTTGCTATGCTACAGCACCTATTAATTTTCAATAAATATTTGTCTTGGCTAGTTTCATGAACTGAACTGCTGTAAAAAAATCACATATAGCTAGAACTCCGGAAATAGGACCACCAGTAGGACTGTAATAAAGTGGTCGGATTTTCCGGATCGTCGTATTTGCGGGATTCTTAATAACTGTCAAACTATACTGTTCCCATTTGACCCTACTTATGAGACTGTCCCATTTGCGGAGTGGTATTATTCCTCTGTACCCTCGCACTTTCACCGTACTTGTATTAAAAAAGAAGTACGTTAAAGGGTTTGTTGATCCAAATGTTCAAAGTACAACCAATGTAAATCTGCATGCCCTTATTTCTGTGCTTTGTAGATTATCCTTTGCACAGAGCAATAAACTCTGTGAAGTAGATATATATTTATCAGTTTTGAATGAGCTCGGAGTAGTTGCCACTTGAACTCTAAAACGTTGCCACTTTAAAAGCTGTATGAATTTGCATGTGTTTTGCTTTGAATGTATACTTGGAAAGAGAGCTCTAGAAACCTTACGTTACAGTTAGATTGATCTGGGTCAAAAGACAACCAATGTAAGAATGTGAGATCATTTATCAAGTCGACAAACAATAATATAAACACTACAAAAAAACAAGTTTTCAGAAAACAGATCAGCTGTTGCACCATGGCCATTTAGCTCCATTGTCCTTCGATATCAAACTGGCCAATCCCCACAATGTGCCTATACATTGAATGCATATGCACTCTTTTGTTGTATTACCCAAGAGGAGGGCTTAACTAAGGTGTGAATAAAAATAAAAACCTGTCCTCAAGAAAGTGCACCTAAGATCTCGGGAACGAATCCAGCTCGGGGTTGTAAGCAATAGATTGCTATTCGTTCCAATCGCGTTATCTTATCTAAGTGTCTAGATTGCCTATCACAGCCATTTCTATTTTGGTTTGCGTAGGCTATGTCTAAAATCTCTATAAAACCATTTCAACGTATATTTGTCGATATTTATCTCGGCATCAGAAAAAATTTTACGTATATCATTAGATAATGCTGTTTTGACGTCTTAAGGTAAGGAAAGTGATATCAAGTCTGATTGCAATCGTTTTTTAACTTCTGGTGTGTGTTTGTGTGTGTGTGTGCTGTGTGTTCATTTGTCGAATGTTCCTTTCTTGCTTATTTCAGGCTATCAATGTCAAGTCATCAAATTAAGGTTCGTTCAAGAACTTAGTCTTATTTCATTTTTTGAATTTGACTGAAAGCATCGACAGCTTTTTGAGCAGAAACATTTGGGTGAATGCATTCAAGCGAATGTCCATTTTGTAAAATTTTTGTACTGCAATTAATAAGACAGTAGAAAATTGGAATTTCGTGACTGCGGTCAGCAAATTTTCATTATTCCCACTTGCAAACATAGTTTGTAAATGGGTATGCTTTGCTAAGAATTCTGACTGTTTATTCCTTCCTTTTTTTGTTTTTTTTTTTCGTCTCGGAGGTTTCCAGAAAACTCCTCCTACACTATTTGACGTAGGACGATGAAATTTGGCACAGAGATAGAGGGTGGTGAGATGTCATGAAATCCGCAATTTTTTTATGACCTCAACCTTCAAGATCAAGGTCAAAGTTGTTTCCAGAAAACTCCTCCTATAGGGTTTGTAGTAGAAAGACCATATGACAGAGACATAGAGGGTAATGAGTTGTCGTGACCACTATTTCGAAAACGGTTAGAGATAGAGCGATTTTGAGCTTATGTTCGACCCTTTTGGCCTTGACCTGCTCCGTCATGCTCAAGGTCAAAAACCGGAAGTTGACCATTATCTTGAAAACGGTTAGAGATAGAGCGATCATTCTGAGCTTATTTTCGACCCTTTGGGCCTAAATGGCGTTATATAAGATGTACCTCGGTGACCTTGACCTCCGTCATGGTCAAGGTAAAAACCCAAAGTTGACCATTATCTCGAAAACGGTTAGAGACAGGGCGATTCTGAGCTTATTTTCGACCCTTTGGGCCTAAAAGACGTTATATCAGAGGTACCTCGATGACCTTGACCACTTTCGTCATGGTCAAGGTCAAAAACCGAAAAGTTGACCATTATCTCGAAAACGGTTAGAAAACTTAATTTGATTATTTGTACCCAAAAGAAATTACATTATATTTACTTCGATGTCCTCGTTCAAGATAATAATTCGGAAGCTGATAATTATGTCGAAACACTGAAAATGTGTCTTTTGACCAGATAGATTGTACCATTGCAAGTGGGTGCCATTTCGCTACGTATAGCGAAATTCGGTCTAGTTAAATTATGGGTCATGCAGAAAACAAATATAAAACATGTGTTTGCATGATCAACTGAAAGTGAATTTTAATGCACAGCTACTAAAAGAGCTGTCGATGTAGTTAAAATTGTTTAGAATTCAACAGAAGCCATGATCCTACCGTTATGCACTTAGTACTTTGTTGGTTACTTGTGTTGCATTTTTAGGACGGATTTTCTTTTCTTTGCGAGTAAACGACGTTGCATAAGAGGTCTTGGTAATCTTGACCCTGCCAAAATAGGTCAGTCTTATCCGTATGAAACAAAGAGGTTGTTAAACTGAAGCAATGCACCAGTTAATTTATTTTTCAGGCTCACGCCTCAAGGCCCATTGAAGGCTTGCTGCACTTTTCTCATGCAGGACAGCTGCTTGGTCATTCCATGAAATTGTCGAAATTATTCGTTTGCTATTACTTGAAGAGGCAAACTGTTACAGTTATTGCAATAATTTCTAATAAAAACAAATAAACTTTTTATTTAATTCAAACTTGCGGTTCGTTTCGCCGTCTAGTGGAAATCGGTGTGCTTGTGATATGCTCTTGTTAGAGCCATGAGATAATTTGGACAGTTGCCAAAAACTAAAATATGGGTCCAAACTCGAAAGGCATTTTTATCATCTTTCACATGAAAACTTTTTGGTTGGAACAGAAAACAAGGCTATCAGTGGACACTGTGCCAAGCCGTATATAATGGAAGAAATTACAAGGATTAAAAGTCGAAGCTGCCAATTTTGACGAAATATAAATTTGGCGGAGAACCTCATGTGTGGAAAATTGCAAATATTTTGGCCACTTTTGAGTGAACCGATAACAAAGTCAATTAATTCTGTTGAAGATCAACCTGGGATCATTCCTATTAAATTTAAAAACTACTGAACCAGAACTACAATACAAGATATAGTATACAGGAAAACTCACTGGGGATCACTGCTGTACAATTTTAGAGCAACAGAACCGACTCTAAAGGGATTAGAATCTTTTTGGCCAATATTTGGGTCAAATTGCCAAACAACATACAAGTCTAGGAAATAAACATCGAGGGAATTGTAGCGACAACACGGGAGCAGGTTGCTGGTTGAGGGGGGGGGGGGATTGGAGTTCTTCACTAACCATGTTTCTTTGTTTTAGTTGATTTGTTTTCCAGTTGATTACGGAAGGTTTTGTTTGCTCCATCATCATTCCGCCGGTACCATTAGGCCTAAATAATAATAATAATAATAATAATAATAATAATAATAATAATAATAATAATAATAATAATAATAATAATAATAATAATAATATTGATAAAAATAATAACAACAATAATAATAATAACAATAATAATAATAATAAATTATTTATCATTATTATTAGACTTAAATAATATAATTATTAATAATAATTGAAGGGTTCCGTGCACAAACCTGTTATGTAAGGTTAACAGCACTCGCGAAAATCGCTCTTAAAGTTCGGAAAACTGCAAAATGTTAATTTTAAGTCTGTGATTGTCTGACCGATTTTAATAAATGAGGTACCTCCAGATTTGTCATTGCTTGAAAAACACGATAAGCGATAAAAATGCAATATTTATGTGTATATGTGCCAGAAAACCAAGAAAAACTTAAAAATCAACATGGTATTACGGCTTAGCATTCACAATGAAAATTGCGTTCAGGGTGCACAATCCTGTTATCCGACTTAACATGTAAACAAATGTCCAGATAACATGTAAAACGCCTGTTTTAGTTAGGCTTCAAAAACATGCATATTTGTATGCATGACCGGAAGTAACGCTGCTTTACATGAGTCGCCCCACAAATGATAAAAATAATGATTTCCAGGTACTCGAAAACATGTTAGACACGTATTCGTTGGTTTTAGGATTTAAAAGGCATATTTTGAAAAAATAATCACATTCACTCTATGGTAACGTTATTTCACTACACCCCCTACTCCCACTCCCAACCAAGCAAGTTTAAGCAAATTTTATATCTGTTTCCCGGAGTTTTAATGCGTACAGCCCTCGCCCCCATCACTGGCCAGAATCAAGGACCGACAAATAGTTAATTCTTATAGTTAATTCTAATACAGTGGAACGATCAATTTCCGTCGGTTTATCCAGCATAATTTTAATGCAAAACTAGACCGAAACTCGCACAGCGAATTAGATCCCACTTGGAATGATAACTTAGGCAACGGCGTAGGCAACGGCGTATAGGGGGTGGAGGTCGAAAATGAGGTCAAAATTGCTCTGTCTCTTACCGTTTTGGAAATAAAGGCCAACTTCATGTTTGGGGTTCGAAAGTGACCTGGAGGTCAAGGACACCGGAAGTTATACATTACGTAACGTCGTATCCTGGGTGGAGGTCGAAAATGAGGTCAAAATTTTTCTATCTCTTTCCGTTTTCGAGATAAATCATTGTTTTATCTTAAATAACGTTTTTCGCGATTTGGCCTCGACCATCAAGATCAAGGTAAAAAAATTTTAAGGGGTTCCTCAGATCACATCGTACTTTATATATGTGCCAAGTTTGGCTTTTCTAGTTTCAACGGCCTTGCAGTAGATGCATGGAAACCGATTGACCTTTCTCGCGATTTGACCTTGACCAGTAAGGTCAAGGTCAAAAATTTTTATCAGGTGCATCGCTTCAGATGACCCTCCATACATGTGCCAAGATTGGTTGATCTAGCTTCTGATGTCTTGGAGATGTCTGGAAACCGAATCGGTGTAAGAAGCAAAAAAATAATAATAAAAGAGGAAAAAATGGTAAGAATTCGAGGCAATCCATCCCCATTTGTATGGAATGCCGTTTTAACATTTAAAGCTTATTTTTTATATCAGAATATAATTCAAGATATCAATAGATCAATGAAGAGCTCAATAATTTTATATTTTACTATCAATAATTGAATTTTAGATCGCAAAAATTTATTTTTGAGATCAAAACATCAATTTTGCAAACTTAAAAAATCATACGGGAGACACGCATTCACATAAGATATAACGAATCGTCAATTAAAAGTTTGGAGATGAAAACTTGAATTATTGAAATCAATAATACAATTTTTGATCACAGAATTGCTTCTTTTTTGTACAGTAAAAATTTAAAGGAAGATTCTGCATACAAGAACCAGCCATTATTTATTTACAGACGTGTGTTTCTGAATTTTTTATTTTAAAAAATAGACTGATATTTTGATATCAAAAATCAATGTTTGAGAAGAAAAATCATTTGCAGATTTCAAAATACAAATTAAAAAAAATATCATTCTGAAATATTGATCTCTGAAATAAATTCTTGATATCAATAAAACGAAAATGAATTATTGAGCTCAAAATTTACATTTTGCTCTCAAATATTTCATTTTTGCTATCAAGAATTTAATTTTTGATCTCAAAAAATCATTTTTAATATCAATAAATATTTCTTGTTATCTCTAAATATTTATTGATATCAAAAACTATTTTTTGAGATCGAGAATACATTTACAGATGTCAAAAATACAATTACAGATAGCAAAAATTAATTCTTCATATCAAAATATGGATTTTTTGAGATCAAAGATTAATTATTGATGTCAAAAAATCAATTTTTGAGATCAAAAATTAATTCTTGATATCAATAATTCCCTAATAAATGTGAAAATGGGATTCCATACATTTGGTATTTTCAATACCAAGTGGGAATTAGAAATGGGACCCAGAAATGATGACGAATAATCAGATAAAGCGTCTTATCCAATGTCGGTTAAAATAGGTTGGGTCACTGTGCGTACTGAAAATCTGGCAACAATTTTGCGGGACCAATGTAAAATTAACTGGGTCTGACAGATGAAAATCACCCACGTATTTTTGATTTTAGACATTTCAAGTGCATGTGTTGAGAAATTATTCACATTCAATCTATGGTAAAGTTAGTATTTTATTATCATATATAAAATAAATTTGACTTACCGACTTCATTTTGGCAAAACTAACAAAAAAATGGCTATATTGCTTTATTTGTATGACTGACAACTCTTGGTACGGGAAATCGTAATTGTACAATGAAAATAATAATAATAAATTATAAATATAATTGTAATTATAATAGTTATAAATATTATAATAATTGAAGGGTTCCGTGCACAAACCTGTTATGTTGAGATAACATGTTTGTGCACTGAGGCATATTTGAGTTCCTGGAGTCCAGACCTATCATCTGTAAAGTTTCCACCAATGAAATATGCTTAGAAATGGTCATCAAAACATGTTAAGTCCACTTTGAAATGAGGAATCGGGTGCACAATAATGACATGCCGAAATAATAGGTCTTTTCCATTAAAATTTCGAAATTTTCCCCGTTGCGCAATCCTGTTAAGGTGCATTAACATGTAAATAATATCAGAGATAAAATGTAAACAATGCAGAATTCTCGGGTGCACAAAAATGTTATCCCTTGTTGGCATGTAAATATTTACATATAATATTTTAGCTGCTGAGTTGTCAGCCATAAACATAAAGCAATATGCCAAGGCAAAAGAATGTGGAGCTAAATCTTGATACATGCCTCACCTGTGCGAAGAACATGTGCTGATAAGTTGTCATTGAATCTAGTGATTTGATGAAAAGCTAAGGATCCAGTCAAGGCGAACAAGCCAGGACCAACACCCGGATTGCCTCAATCCTAAATCTGAAATACGGTAATTCTCAGTTTTCTTCCTGTGATCACGATCAGGAGTGAAGCTGAATGTGAACATGCTTTACATAAATATCAGCAAAAATATTAAAATCCAATCGTTGAGAAATCAATCTCAGAATTCTCCGGTGCACAAAAATGTTATCCCTTGTTGACATGTAAATATTTAAATATAATATTTTAGCTGCTGAGTTGTCAGCCATAAACGTAAAGCATTATGCCAAGGCAAAAGAATGTGGAGCTAAACCTTGATACATGCCTCACCTGTGCCTCACCTTCCATCTCTACCCCACGCCTCCAGTTCCACCATCGAATTCACTCTCTAAAAATCAAATTAGAACATGGACAAAAAACTTCTTATGTGTTTGTAGCGTACCTAGTGAACGTCCCGTCGTCCACCTCACGTCGATTCGACACTGCAACATAAATCCGACCAAATTGCAACATTTTTATCTGGTTGAAATTTGGATATGGTTGTTGCGACCATTATTCAACGACTAATCAACGTCTTTGAAACACCACTGAATAGATGTCCGATTAATGACGTTTTTAAAACGTTGCTGTTGGTCACAACCAAATCACTTTCACCGACGCTTAATCCATGTTCTTGCTGTAACGTCGGGAAATCGATGTTGAACAGACGTCGAATAATCAACGTTGTAACAACCAAACAACAATCTCACGTTGTCGCACATCGGAAATGCAAGCCATAACAAGTCGATTCGAACATTGACAAATATGAGGACGTAACATGTTTCAGGATTTCACCAATCGCGCAATTTCAGGATTGCGCAATTTTCTCAGCCCTGGTTTTTGAAAAATATTCATGCAAACCGACTTCATACGAATCCTGCATTACTGGATGATCTAAGGGCAGGGGTACCTTGGCGTAGGTTGACCACAACAGCCAATTATTGTCACCGTCCAGATGACGATTCCAGATTAATATTTTCTATTGTCTATACAACTTCGGGGAATTGACTTTGTTTCGACTTGTGTTCGCATACTTTTCGCAACATTTACTAGACGTCGGATAATCGACGCTTATCCAACGTCAACAGTAGGCGTTGTGTCAACTTCCATAATTAACCAAAATCCGAGGTTAAACCGACTTTTTACTTCGTAAAAGCTTTGAATTCGCTTATCTCCACTTTTAGATGGGTTCCCTTCCGGTTATTTATTACCACGCAATAGAAATGAAAATTTCCCTTGTGAATAAACTGGTCCCTTTCAATCTCCATCCTGTCAAAGACATCAATCATTCCCTTCAAGCGTGGTGTTTACAACACACGCCTTTCTGTGTGCTCCGCTTTTTTATTTAAAAAAGGGAACTAGGCAAGGTGCGATTTTGCTTTAAATCTACTTTTATTACATATCTTGGATTACTAGTTGATTTTGTGAATCATTTGGATAATTTTACTCAGGACTGAAGCAATTTTCGGCACTGTGTCCTTCGTTCTGATAGTTGTTGAGTGTACACGTTGCGGCAACATCTTTTTTCGTCCCGGGAAGTGTGCCTGTCTTCTCCACACGGAAGCTACAGGACCGGACTCTTGTTCTAGTTCAAGCACACACCGCCTTGGAGTTGGTTGAATCTTTGCAGCCCAATTTGCCTGCTTTGATTCCCAGTCAACCACAGCTTACGATGCGTAAAGTTAGCTCATTGATATTGGAACAAGTTTCATCACCTATGAAAATGGATACGGGTTCGGAGTCAGATGCGTTTGCGGTGGAGAAGAAAAATAAGAAATCCCGCAAACGCAAAGCATACGCTGAAACGGTGGCCCACTTGGATATTCCAGACAGCAAGGAGTTAGAAACCCTCAGGGGGGCTTGGGTTATTACTCCCTCAGATACGGATAAAAACGAAACGGCACCAAAGACACACCACTCCAGAGCCAGTGACAATTACCCATACGGCTTCAGGCTCAAGTTTTTCGACATTGGAAGGACAGTTAGGTATTCCATCACAAACGGAACTGTCTCCCCTCCCCCATTGATTCCACGATTACCCGGGGAATTTTCGGCTTTTTTGTCACTGCAAAGCCAATTGCAAGAACAACTGCAGGATCTCCAGCAGCAAAGTCAATCGACAAGGCATTGAATCCCGCCGTAAGCGTAAACCTTCCGCCAAGGTCTCTCGGCCACCGTCGGGTACACGGTCACTCACCACTCAGTATCCTCCTCGTTTGAGTTCCAGCACGCAGCCCCCGGAAGTGGAGGTGATTAGTGACGCCGAATCTTCGATGCTTCCCCCGTCGGGGCGGGAATCAGGCTTAGCGGGCGAAGAAGATGAGGAGTTGATTCAGTCAGTGGCATCCCAACTATCTTCTATTCCGCTTAATCTGGAGCAGGAGATCTATGCTCGGTCGGGGGACGTCCCATCGCGCTAGGTAGACACAGCACACAGACAGGAGCTCGAGCAGGAGTGAGAGGAACAGGAGTCGGAGGACGAGGGGTCAGGCGAGGAAACGGGTGACACACCCCCTTCTTCTCAATTTCACCTCCTCCTCAAGGAGATGGATTATATCAGATCCCCACGTAGTGGCCAAAAACTCTCGAAAGATCCGGTGGCAGCAGGGAGATGTCTAATCAGGACCCCTTCCCCACCAGATTTCACACTACGGAGTGAGAATGCCACGCCATCAATCACCTCATCAACAGTGGCTCCAGAAGACGTGCCTTTTCGAGATGCAATTCAAGAAATTGCCCACCTGGCGAATGTTACCGCCAGCTTCCCAACGCTTGACAAAGAGGATCCCCCATCCGGATGACCTCTCAAACAGCTCCGCTATACCAGGACCCGTTCATCGCTCTGCTTACCAGCGAAGGCATCGCCGATGCCGTACCATGCGATCAAGGGAATTAAAAAAGATGGACAATGCCGAAGGCCGTGCCTTATCCCGTTTTCATGCTTCGCGACACTGTGCTGTGAGACCGGGCCTGTATCGACCATCGGATGATGTAATACCGTCAGAGCCATTGGAGCAACCATCGAAGCGCACAGTTTGAATGCCCTCGGTTCGCAACGGACATTCCACTAGTGGAGAAGGACGCCAAGACCATTGAGACATCCTCTCGCCACATCCTCAACATTATGTCCTTTCAGGATCATACTTTGAAAGCATTAAAAACGCTTTGGGAGGATCTGTGCCTCAGTGATCCGGTCACTTCCACACTATTGGAATGTCTGTCTCTAGCGACCAGGAACGTAGTCAAGCTTATGACATCCATGGTCTTTCTCAGACGGGATGCGTTCTTGCAGCACTGTTGGTCGAGCGTGAATGGGCTAAGAGAGCTGCGCCATGCTCCCATTCTGGGGAAAAAAAGAGTTATTCCCACCCGCCGAAATAGAGAGGGTCAATCAAGAAAGTCGCTCCTTATCGCAAGACTTTGCCCTTATGTCTAGAATGTCCCGCCCATCGTTCCGGCGCCTACTCAAACGCAAGAGGTCTCAACGCCAGAGTTCGGAGCAGGCAAAACCCATCACTCAGTCGCAGCCGCCCCCTGCCAAGAAGCACAGCAATCAACAGGAGGGACCGTCGCCACAGCAGAGCAGGTAGCAGCCAACCAAAGTACCGCCCAGAGACTCCTTGTTCTCTTGGCGATACCTTTATAAGTGCAGAAAGTCAGTCCAAAAGATTTACAATCTTACATCGCCTTCCTGGCCTGTAGGAAGAAGGCTAGACAAATTCTGGAAAGCCTGGGCGGAAATGGGTGCCCCTCGTCGGGTGGTCCGATATCTCAAAAACGGGTACTCCTTACCGTTCAAACGGGATCAAAGGGGTCACAAGTTTCCTATCTCCCTAACAGCCCGGGCGCCAGAAAACTTAGTCACCTCCTATCCAAAAGGGTCAGACAATGATGTGGCCTTTCAGGAACTGCTGACATCCTTAAAAGAAAAAGAGGCCGTAGAGGAAATGCCCGAAGCCAAAACAGCCTTTTTCAGCAGGGTCTTTCTGGTTCCCAAGAAATCGGGCGGCTGGAGATTAGTAAAAGACCTCTCCTCCCTCAACGAATTTCTAATGACAACGACATTTCAAATGGACACAGTTCAAATTATAAAAGAAAGCCTTCAGGCAGGGATGTGGGGCATTCGATAGATCTGTCCGACGCTTACCTCCATATCCCGTTTCACCACTCAGCCAGAAAATTCGTAAGCTTCCAAGTAGGCCTACAACGCTTCTGGTTTCGAGCACTCTCTTTCGGCCTCTTCACGGCCCCGTATGTGTTCTCGAAAGTAATGAAAGTTCTGAAGTCTTGGGCTCGTCTAGAAGGCATGCTGGTAGTCCAATATCTAGACGATTGGCTACTAGCCCATCAGGACAAAGAGATGGCCCGCCTGCAAACTATAACTCTAGTTCGAAAGGCCGTTCAAGTAGGGCTCGTAGTCAATGTACCCAAATTGGCACTCTCTCCCAAACAAGACATTGTATTTCTCGGAGAAAGATGGGGTCTAAAAAATGCAAGAGCCTTTCCTAGAGGCGTCTAAAAATCTACCAAGCAATAAAAGCAATTCCGACAGGCAGAAACGTGAGCTTACAGGCAATGGAACCCCTGTTAGGCCTCTTAGTAGCAACCGAAAAAAGGTCCTTTTGGGCCGCTTGCACTACAGACCATTTCAAAGACAAGTCAAGTTTGCTCTAAGAAAAGGGAAATTCCCCCAGGCTAAAACAGAAATAACCAGGAAAACTCAAATTCCTCTGCAATGGTGGTGCGATCCCATAGTGATGACAGAGGGTGTCCCCTTTCACTTCCCACCCCCGGAAATAGAACTCCAGACCGATTCGTCCCAGAAGGGCTGGGGGGATACACTGTCAGGGTCAAGTGTGGAAAGGGATATGGGCCCCCCCAAACAGCTACCATATCAACTGGTTGGAATTACGGGTAGTTTGGATAGCCCTAAACAAACTGAACCAGCTTCTCAGAGGCAAATCAGTTCTGTTCTTACTGGACAATTCCACGGCAGTGGCTTACCTTATAGGCCTACCATCCCTTCCTGAGGAACACACTACGGAGGATTTAGTATCATTTTGTCCCGTTAAAGCACTGCGTCCATACCTAGACATTTCAGAGACATATAGGTCAGTAAATCTGAAAGCTTTGATCATTTCCTACATGCCGAATTTCAACAAGGACCTTTCCAAACAAACGATTTCTCGTTACATAAAAGAGTTCATTATTACAGCTTATGAAAAGGCACAATCAGACACCAATCTTCTATCAGAATTGACTGTGAAAGCCCATCAAGTAAGACAAGTAGCAAATTCACTCAGAGCTCTACGCAATGTGTCCTTTTCTGAGATTCTCAAAACGGGGTGCTGGGCTTCCCCAAACTCGTTTATCAAATATTACCTGAAGGCAGCCCCTTTTATATCGGCAGAATCAACATTTAAAGCTTAAATTTTGTTATGTTGACAGGCCGGTCACCCTCAGGTCGAAAAGCAAGCGCAAACAAAAGAGTGGACCATCCAAGGGTCGTGGCGGCTATCAGCACAAGTTCAAAAATAACCGCACCTCCTAGGGGATTAGAGCCGCTTCCAGAGACATTTGCCCATGGTCGGCTGTTGAGTTTCTTTCGAGCCCATGTATTTGGGTCCAAAGACAGTTTGTTTTTTCGTACCATATCAAAGAAACTGTTGGTACCGTCACTGTAGCAAGGCCACCTTTCTCATTGGAGCACTCTCTGTAACCTCTTTTTCTAAGTCACTCTTAGAAAAAAGAGGGGTGGATGGAGACAGACACCTCTCCACCTTACCAGGTTCGGCATAGTCTTGCCATCGTCTGAGCCCGTGCGTAACAATTGTAATTTCACGAATGAAGCACTTATTTCCAGTATTTTCACTTAATGTCTTAAGTCGTGACAACACTCCAGTTTGAGTCCCATTTATGTGTTCAGGCTTTAAGGCCAGCATGCATTTATTAACACAGTCAGAGCTAATTTCTCCTGTTTCAACCTTTTATTTTACGTAAATCAGGTTTTAGATTTACTGTTTTTTAGAAAAACTTTTGAGGTCAATTAAATTTATTTACTTTGTATCTTTTACATGGTGATACATGGCATCTGAGTGTCCCAGGTTGGGCTCCATCCAGTGGGAGGCAGGCGGGGGATGGATAGGATACTCATTCGAACAGTCGGTTTGACGGTCACCAGACATGGCCCAGTACTACATCGTAGTTCTTCGGCCTCTAGTTTTACCTTTTGTTATTCATTGTCAATGGATCGGGAGTGTTCCCCTCGACCAGTGGTTTGGAAGAAAATTAAAAGCGAAACATAGTTTGAGTCTTATATTTGCCTCTTACTGCTACCCCTAAGTGTCCAAGGACAATGCACTCTGACGAGTATTTAGCGTAATTCGCGAAGCTGTTTAGCAATTTTACAACAGAATGACACGCTCCCCTACTCCGGACTTTAGTCCCATCTAAAAGTAGAGATAAGCGAATTCAAAGCTTTTACGAAGTAAAACTATCGTTTTATTTTCGTAAAACGCGCTTTTACGAGTAAAAGTGCAATTCGCGTTCTCCACTTTTAGCCTTCCATCCAGCCCGCATCTTCCGTCCCATCCAGCCCGCAACAAGCCTGGGTGCGTTGTCACCATTTTTTGGGGGCTTGAAGGGAATGATTGATGTCTTCGAATGACGTAATTCTTATCATTCTCGCATTCTGATTGGTTGGATGGAGGAAAGACAGGATGGAGATTGAAAGGGACCATTCTAGTCACAAGGAAAAATTTCATTTCTATTGCGGGGTATTAAATAACCGGAAGGGAACCCATCTAAAAGTGGAGAACGCGTTTTACGGAAATAAAACGATAGTTGGGTGCGACGTCTTTCGAACATTGATGCAACGCCGTAATATTTGCTGGGATAACTTATTTCTCCTTTGTGGAAAGGTTACGTACAGCGCCTCCCGCTCCGCTTATCCTTGAAATTTACACAACATCTGGGATTTTTTATTTGGTCATGGGTTGAATATATTTCTTATCTTAAGATTTATTTGTATGTTATAGAAAAAGTCTTAAAAGAAAAACTGCGAAACTGTAAATGTTTGAGCTTTTCAGAGCACATCCGATCCTTTGAGATTGCCCATTTGTGGTTTTTTATATTTACATGGGTTGAACAAAAATGCGACGTGTAATCGAGAGATATCTGCCCGTCTCAACCGGGGGAGGGCAGGAGCTTGGGAGAGAGTACTTGGGTGGGGAGGGGAGGCACTTGGCATCATATGTTGGAGAGGCACTTGGTGTCATATGTTTTATCATTCTTGTTCAACAAAACGCGGAGAAATAGATTTGGGAATATTTTGAGAGCCGACACGGTCCTCTTTTTGTTAAAAAGAGGGGTATTTTAATCAGCAATCCGCATTTGCTACAAAAAAGGGGAGAGGGGGTTCTTCCGGAACATCACTCCGCATTTTGTCAAAAGGGGGTATTATTTCAAAACTAGCACTCAGCTTTATGGGTCGTTTCAAAATGTCATGGGCAAGCAGATGGCACGAGAGTGGCCCACGGGTCCTCCTGATCCTCCCTTCCTTCCTTCCTTTCCTTTCTTCTTTCCTTTCTCTATTCCTCCTCTCTCTCTCTCTCTCTTTCTCTCTCTCTCTCTCTCTCTCTTCTCTCTCTCTCTCTCTCTCTCTCTCTCTCTCTCTCTCTCTCTATATATATATATATATATATATATATATATATATATATATATATATATATATATATATATATGGTGACACCCTGGAAGAAAGTGTTCAAAACTACAACACTGGACTTTCATCCGTATTTGACTGCCATGCTCCTTCAGTCAATAAGACACTAGTTGTCCGCCCGAACAGTAAATGGTTCAACAGTCTGTGGCGCCAAGAAAAGCAGAAGAAGCGCCGGTTGGAAAGAAAGTTTCTTCGATCAGGCATTGCATCTGATGAAGAGGCATATCAAAATCAAGTTAAGTATTACAACATGCTTGTCACATCTGCTAAAACCGAATTCAATTCTAATAAAATCATTGAAACTTCAGGCGATAAAAAGAAACTTTTTGACTTTACGAAGAAATTACTAAATGTCAAGCAAGATCCTAGATATCCAAGTAATTCAACAGATTTACCCCAGTCATTTGCAGACTTTTTTGTGGATAAGATTGTCCGTATACGTATCGATGTGGATAGTAACAGTTCAATAGAACAGCAAGTAAAACTGCTACAGAGCGAAATGCCTAGTTTAGAACCAAAGTGCAGCTTGGATGAATTCCACGAGGCTTCCGAAGACGAAGTGAAGAAAACACTTAAACAAATGTCGAATGCGACATGTGAGTTGGATCCAATGGAAACAAGTCTCATCAAACAGTGCTTAAGTGAAATCCTTCCTGCCACAACCAAGATTGCAAATTTATCGTTGAAGAACTCGGAAATACCAAAATCTATGAAAGTTGCAGTTGTTAGACCACTTCTGAAAAAAATCATCCTCGATTCAGAAAAGTACAAAAACTTTAGACCTGTTTCAAATCTTTCTTTTATTTCGAAGCTCTGTGAAAAAATAGTGTCTAATAGATTACAAGACTATTTGTCTGCAAATTTGTTGTTTCCAGCGATGCAATCTGCATACCGTAGATTCCACTCAACTGAACAGCCCTTTTGAAAATTCAGAATGACCTTCTAAATAATATGGACAAAAAGAAGATGTCAGTACTCGTTCTTCTCGATCTATCAGCGGCATTCGACACTATCGACTACCAAATTCTTCTCAGTAGACTGGAATCACGGTATGCCATGCGTCATCGAGCTCTTGCATGGGTACAAAATTATTTGAGGGATCGGACTCAGTATGTGGTACTTAACGGAGAAAGATCTATGTCTGCTTCTCTAAGTTTTGGTGTCCCCCAGGGTTCCATTTTGGGCCCACTCCTCTTTGTTTTGTACACTGCGCCTATGGGGGATATCGCTAGACGTCACAATATGGGTAACCACTTTTATGCTGATGATGGGCAAATTTACATGGCTGTTGAGAACGATGAAAACATGGGCAAGTTAAATAGTTGTTTATCGGAATTAAGAAAGTGGATGATTGCCAATAAGTTGAAAGTAAATGATAGCAAAACTGAAGTGTTATTGGTTGGATCTCATCAAGCCTTCCGAAAGTTAGACTCCGTAAGTGTTTTAATTGGTAACCAAAGTGTAAGTTCCTCAGAGTCTGTTACTAATTTAGGGGCTATTTTTGACAAGAATTTGACTATGACAAAGTTTGTCAACCAAAAGGTTTCAACATGTATGTATTACTTGAAAACTATCGGTAAAATACGCAAATATCTTACAAGAGATGCTACACAAGCATTAGTACAGTCTATGGTTATTTCACGATTAGACTACTGTAATTCTTTGCTAGTAGAAATTTCAAAAGAAAATCTAAGGAGCTCAGTACAATTCAAAAATATGCTGCAAAGCTTATATACAGATTTGATTACAGACAGAATAGCCTTCCTTTATTTTATCAATTGCACTGGTTACCGATCGAGTACCGCATTAAGTTTAAACTTCTGGTTTTAGTTTTCAACTCATTAAAAGGCAATGCACCATCGTACATTTCTGAGCTTATCAGTGTTAGGAAATGCAGTCGCACTCTAAGGTCATCATCAAAACTTTTGTTAGATGAGCTTAAATGTCGAACTTGTTATGGCTCAAAATCGTTTAATAGTCAAGGACCTTCCCTATGGAATCAGCTTCCAGAAAGTATACAAAATGCTGCAACCATTATTAATTTTAGGAAGAAGCTTAAAACTTATTTTTTCACCAAAGCATTCAATTGTTGATTTATTTCAGTATTAGTGATTTTATTTCGTTTTTTAAGAATGTTTAATTCTAGTCACACTTTAGTAATGTTTTAAATCAATTTTAACTATTATGTGATTGTTATATATTGTACAGCCCTTCGAACTAATATTGATGAACGGGCTATATAAATGTTTCTATAATAATAATAATAATAATAATAATAATAATATATATACATACATATATATATATATATATATATATATATATATATATATATATATATATATATATGGAATATATATATATATATATATAAATTGGTTGAGTATATATATATATATATATATATATATATATATATATATATACTCAACCAATTTAAAGACGCAACAAAAATTATGAGAGTTACTGTTGTGTCCAGCAACTTACATTATGTACTGTATCTCCCAATTTGGCACTTGTGGACAGGAGTACTTTGTGTACGGGGCAAAGAACATTCAAACTGAGCAGCACTTCGTAATTGGAATTCCAAATTGGTCTTTTAGCTGAATAAGAATATTGTGACTTATAATAAGAATGCCGTGGTAAAATTCCGTGGCTTCTAGTTTGTAAATAAATATGGAATCACCGATGCAAACGCTGTTTTTTTTTGTATTAAAAGAACATATTTTCAGTTTTACCCATTACAATGTGCTCTTCAATTTCATGTTTCTCGCCTTGTCATTCACTTGCTGCGATACTTCTTATTAACAGAGGTCAAGGCCCATGGCACCAACATAAAAGCGCACGTGGTGGGGCCTCTGTACAATTTATGGACACTTAATTTATCCGATTCTCGTATCAAACCTAGGGTAAAGTCAATTTGTTTAGATTCTTTATGAAGTGTGTGCTGAACTTATGCCCAGACTGACAAATATTCAGCGCGAGCGCAGTCGGGATGCTAGATAGTGGAAGATCCGCATCAGACGTCGCTAGACAATTCGGTGTCAATAGGTCAACAGTTTCGCAGATAAGAACGCGTTTGATGACACTGAATCGACCGCAGACCGCCCTAGGCCAGGCAGACCACCGGTAATCGCGTAAGTGCTCAGGTTGTGAGAAATAGGTTCCATCGCTTCGATCCACGTGCGCCCCGCCCGTATCGATTATTACTGTTAAGACGCGCTAAGCAGCTTCGTCGTGTGCAATTGGTGAATACTCACATTCACCGGACTCGACGACAGTGGAATAATGTCTTATTCACTGACGAATCGCGGTTTTGCCTCAATTACGCCTGTAGAAACCGCTCGTTTCTAATTTTTTTTTATTTAATTTAATATGATTGTAAAATAAGATTTATTTAAGACGTTTCCCAAAATGTGTTACTGCAAGTTGCTTGTGAATGGTTTACAGCATCCGCTTTTCTAAATATTTTATTCCTCTGAAGTTTAAATGCACAATGGTGCTATTTGATTTCGAAAAAATTAGGGATCCCGCACCCGTCGCTCGTTCCCTCATTAGATATGCAGATAGGATCTTGGAACTGTTTTACCGCTGCCTAATGGGTTCCCCAACAGCTGCGTTTCCGGATTTATGTCGTAAAAATTAAGATTTTATCTTACTTTGAAGTTTATGCTCCCGTGTTCCACAGATGTGTGGGGTAAGCTACTTGTGATTGGGCTACAGATTTCGCCTATCAAATACCGGATTCCATAGCGCCCCACCCCCCTTTGTGTCCTGAAATAGCCGTACAAACAGATATTCGGCAGTTGCTCAGGATCCGTCAAGAACGAAAGATAAAAAAAAAAAGGGAACAAATTCTGCGTTCAATAAACCCGTCGGCAAAACACGTGTACCGAGAATCGGGATAACTTAAAGATTTTTTTTGGAAAGTTGTAGAGAGAAGCCAAAATAGTTTTGGTAAGATTTATATCGTTGTTTCTCTTGGTTTCGGGTTGAAGAATACTCACCTGCTTTGGTGGTTTATAGTTAAAAATTTCCCCGTTTTTTATTTTCACGTCTGCATCCTTCGGCGACTTTATTTTAAATGGCAGCAATTCGCTATTTCGGTACTTGTTTGTGTAATCAATATTCTGCCTAATCTTTACTGAATGATAGATTCAACTGACGCGCGAAGTATTGTGCTTATGTACTTAAAAGATCATGAGTGTGACGTTATGCTATTGTATTTCGTGTGTAATATTTTCGGAGAATTATGAATATGTAAATAATGTTCTTTTTTTTCCAGTTACCGTTGATGTTGGTGTTACGTTGATGTTCCGCTGATGTGTGCCAGTTTAGGGAGGCACCCAGTTGGATAACAAATAAAGGTCTCCCAACGCGTCAACAAGCTATTTTCTTCGTCTGTCTTTCCCTCTCCGAAATCGACTTTCTAACAGTAACAAAACTATTGGTCGCGAACCTGTGTAGCCATGGCAGAGGCAGATAAGGGCGAGATAGTGACTGCGAAGCGAGAGCGCGGAAGTCTCGCAGACGAGCTCTCGAAAGTGCTTAAAAACTTGCGGAAGGATGATTTAATCCCCGAGAACATTGAGGCAATCACAACAGAATTGCAGAAGTTGTGTGATACTTTTAGCAGTTTTCAAGCGTCGCATCTACAATGCTTGGACATTATGATTGACCCGGATGCAATCGCTACACTGGAGATCCATTACGGCAGTGTGGTAAAATCATTTCGAGAATGTAAGGAGCGAACGGATAACTGGATATCGAGCTGCAGAAACGAAAAGGATAAGCAATCTCGCCCCGATGAGGACGACAATCAGTCTGTCACGAGCAATCTCAGTACGTCGTCGACAAAGCTACGCGAAGCAAGAGCGAAGCGACTCATCGCGGAAAAACGCAAGCAGATGCTCAAGGAAAAACAGGCTCTCGAGATGCAGCGCATAACGGCGACTATGCAAATGGAAGAGCTGGAGCAACAGAACGCGATCGAGGAGGCCGCTATTGAAGAGAGTGTTTGGGAGGAGGCGGTCAGTGAAGAATCTCCCAAACTCGGTGTTTCTGGGGTTGAACTGGAGCCTAGCTTGCCGATGCATAGCAACAGGGACGGCGTAGCAAATATTCCAAAGACCTGCCCTGAAACGGCTAGCGCCCCTATTGCTACCCACAACCACGCACACGACAGGACGGAAAATGCATTCTTGCGTCTAGCAAACGCCTTGCAAGAAGGATTCAACTTGCCAAAGCCGGAAATACTTACCTTCTATGGGAACGCTACTGACTACACTAAGTTCATCCGGAATTTTGAAACGACCGTGGAGACCAGAGTCTCGGACGATAGTGTAAAGCTGAGCTACCTGATTCAGTACTGTCACGGCGAGGCAAAACGTAGTATCGAGGACTGCGTGCTGATGGAGGCCAGTGAGGGATATAAGCGCGCAAGGGAAATTTTACGTTCACGCTACGGCAGGCCTCACACAATCGCAAGAACGTACGTGGATAAGCTAACGCAAGGTGCACCGATTAAGTCTAACGACGTGAAGGGGCTTAGCGATTTGGTCTTGGAAATGCAGAAATGCGAAATCAATCTTTCGCAGATGGGTTTCGTCTCAGATATTGACAATTCCGAGAATCTGAGAAGAATCGTGCGTCGCTTACCTCACTATCTGCGTGTAAAGTGGGTGGACGTGGCTCAGTCCATTGTGGAATCCGGACGAGAGCCGAAATTTGCCGACCTCGTGAAGTTTGTCGACAATAAGACGCGTTCCGCTAGTTCCGTCTATGGCCTTGACCTGGTTCGAGACGACCGATCAAAGCCACCAAGACCGACGTCGACGAAGCCAAAAATTACAACCCTCTCGACCCAAAGTGACGCTTCCCAAGCTCATAAACGCAAGTGTGGATGTTGCGGAGGCAACTGTGCGGATTTGACGGAATGCAGTGCGTTTACCACTCTACCTCTAGAAGAGAGAATTGCAACTGTGAAGAGGCTGAAGCTCTGCAACAATTGTTTCAAATGGAAACACTTTGCACTCAAGTGTAGGAAACCAGCCGCATGCAACGTTCCGGGATGCAACAAAAAACACCATCCATTGTTACACTCGTGGAGTAATAGCCGGCCGTCAGAAACCGTACAGCCCTCGGTCAGCGTAGCGACAGCGGATTGCAACCAAAGAACAGTTACATTTCTGGGAATAATACCAGTTGAGGTAGGGGGAGAAAACGGCTGCCGTGTGAAAACTTACGCCCTTCTGGATAACGGTTCCCAGCAATCCTTCTGTGACGAGAAGCTGCTGCATATGCTGGGAGTTACAGGCAAACCAGTTACGTACAGCGTGACTACCCTAACGTCGCAAGAGCAGCAAAACCGGGGTGTTGAAACGGATCTGACAGTAAAAGCTTTGAATGGAGGCCGCCCTATGACAATCAATGGCGTGTGGTCAGTCAAGAAGCTAGCCATCTCATCCAACTCTGCCGCAAAGCAATCCGATATACGCCAGTACGCACATTTGGCCGACCTCGAAATTCCTCAGATTGACACATCAGATGTCCTGCTTCTCATAGGAGGAAACTCAGAGGCCCAAATTCCGCTGGAGTTGCGTAGTTCTGGGGTGAAAGGCGAACCATACGCAGAACGTACTGCGCTGGGATGGGTCGTGCGTGGCCCATCAAACAAGCCCCAGACGGAGAGTGCGAGCGTCAATTTTCAGCAGACTGGCACTTTAGAGCAGAACCTCGAAAGGCTGTGGAAAACTGACTTCAGTGAAACTGTGGATAATAATGAGATTGGTTGGTCTGTAGAAGACAAACGCGCAGCCCAGATAATGTCGGATACTATCACTATGGATAACGGACATTACAAGCTGGCATTACCATGGAGTGATCAAAACCGAGATATCCCTAACAATATTTCAGCGGCCCATGCGCGTCTGAACCAACTCAAGCGACGCTTAGAAAGAGATTCCGAATTGCATGAGAAATACACCGAGCAAATAAATGAGTACATTGAAAGAGGTCACGCCGAGGAGGTACCGTCCAGCCCCGAACGACCCGAACGCGTTTGGTACTTACCTCATCAGCCGGTGACCAACGTGAATAAGCCAGGCAAGGTTCGCGTGGTGTTCGATGGTGCAGCCAAGTTTCGAGATGTGTCGCTTAACGGTCTGCTGTTACAAGGTCCAGACTACTTCAATAGTTTAGTGGGCGTTCTGATGCGTTTCCGTCAAGAACACATTGCTGTTGCGGCGGATATCGAGGGAATGTTTAATCAGGTCAAAGTGGCAGAAAGCGACCGCGACGCGTTGCGCTTTCTATGGTTGCCGAATGGTGATCTCAACTCAAAACCAAAGGAGTATCGAATGACGGTCCACATTTTTGGCGCCAAGTCATCACCCAGCTGCACAACCTACGCTCTTCGAAAGACAGCTACAGACAACGCCCAGCATTACAGCGAAGAAGCCGTAAGTAGCGTTTCAAGAAGCTTTTATGTCGATGACTTTTTGAAGTCACTCGCAAACGAACGCGCAGCTGTCAAGTTATCAGGGGAAATGCAATCGCTGCTTAGCAGAGGGGGCTTTAGGCTAACGAAATTCCTAAGTAATAGGCAAAGCGTTATTGACAGCATACCCCAGTCGGAGCGAGCTGCCTGTGTAAAAGAAAAGCACCTGTGTGATGAGCAACCGAGTGAGCGAGCATTAGGTGTGCGATGGGACGTTCATAATGATAAAATCACATTCGATGCCAAAATTCCCGACAAACCGACCACCCGCCGTGGGATCTTAGCGGCCGTTAGTTCCCTTTTTGATCCGCTTGGTCTCGCCGCCCCAGTGACGCTCAAAGCGAAAACGATATTACAAGAATTGTGTCGCCAAAAACTGAATTGGGATGAGGAGATTTCCGTACGGGAGCGTGTCAGTTGGAGAAATTGGGTGCAAGCGCTTCCAAATCTTAGAAATGTAAGCATCCCCCGCTGCTACAAGCCCAGAGGTTTTGGTGAAATTTGTGACACGCAACTGCATATATTCTGCGACGCAGCTGAATCTGGATATGGCGCTTGCGCTTATCTGCGATTCACGAACAACAAAAATGAAGTTTCAGTCTCGCTTGTCACTGGAAAGTCACGTCTCGCTCCAATCAAGCAAGTTACCATCCCCCGTCTCGAGCTGTCAGCAGCTGTATTGGCAAGCCGTTTGTACAAGCAGCTCAAAGACGAACTTGAAATTCACGTGACCCAAGCTGTGTTTTGGACAGATTCAATGATAACTTTAAGTTACATCAGAAACGAATCTCGGCGGTTTAAAGTGTTCGTTGCAAATCGCTTGTCGGTTATACACGACAACACAGACGTCAACCAATGGCGCCACGTGCCAACGCATTGCAACCCGGCCGACCTAGCGTCTAGGGGTATAGACGCGGACGACGCGGAAAGTCTAAAAGTCTGGCTCGAGGGGCCAGCCTTTCTGCGACAAGGCGAAGAACAATGGCCTACAACCACAAACGTTCCCCAAGTACACGAAAATGACACAGAAGCCAAGAAAACTGTTCAGGTCAGTGCTGTTTCGATCGACAATGACCCTCTTCACAAACTGTTCCTAAGGTACTCAGACTGGCACAAACTGCAGCGCGCAGTTTCGTGGTTATTGCGATTTAAAGGTTATTGCATCTCCAAGTACCTGAAAGGAAAATCGGAAGTCTGTAGAACCGAGTTAACTGTAGACGAACTGTCCAAGGCCACAAATTCGGTGTTCAGTTACGTTCAACGTCAGTGTTTTGGGGACGAGTTGGATAAGGTTATGAAGGGACAGCCGGTGCAAAGGTCTAGTCGTCTAGCAAACTTAAGCCCCGTATACAGAGAGGGCCTATTGCGTGTGGGTGGTCTGCTACAGTTCTCTGAGCTAGAAGATGAAAATAAGTCCCCAGTTATTTTGCCTGACAAACATGCTGTAACGTCGCTTGTTATTTCGAGTTTGCACACAAAGAACGGCCACGTCGGTGTAAACCAAGTGCTTGCAGAAAGTCGCAAAAAATATTGGATATTGCGTGGCAGGAGTGCGATAAAGCGAGTTATCGGTCTTTGTTATGAGTGCAAGCGTAGGAATCAACGCCCATGTCAGCAAAAAATGGCTCCACTACAGCAAGAGCGTATGACACCGGACAAACCCCCATTTACGTACGTAGGCGTGGACTATTTCGGACCTCTAATGGTCAAGGTCGGACGTTCTCACTCCAAACGGTACGGGGTTATCTTTACGTGTCTAGCAACGAGAGCAATCCATCTTGAAGTTTCCCACACGCTCGACACTGATTCGTTCCTCGCCGCGTTTCAACGATTTGTCAGTAGGCGTGGCCACCCGTCAAAGGTATTTAGTGACAGGGGGACAAACTTAACGTCTGGGGAACGTGAGTTGCGTGAAGCATTAAGTGCGTGGAATCAGGGCAGAATTAACGATCGTTTGCTGCAACAAGAAATTAGCTGGAAATTTAATCCCCCGCAAGCTAGCCATGCAGGGGGTGTATGGGAACGCATGATACGCTCGGTACGTCGCATTATGAAATCCCTAGTGGGTGAGCAATTGCTCAACGACGAAGCTCTGATGACGTTGTTCGCTGAAGTAGAGAAAATTCTGAACGACAGGCCGATTACACAAATTAGCGATGACGCCTCCGATCCGGAACCCCTGAGCCCCAATAAGCTTTTGCTATTGCGTTCGAATTCGTGTCTACCTTACGGAACGTTCGATAAAAACGACGTCTATGCGCAAAGATGGTGGAGACAAGTGCAATATTTAGCGAACGTTTTCTGGCGTAGGTGGATACGCGAATACTTACCTGCCCTACAGGTGCGTGAGAAGTGGCAGCGTCCCCACCGAAACATGCGCGTAAACGATGTTGTGCTTATTGGAGAGGAAAACCTACCGCGAGGGCAATGGCCCATCGGCCGCGTAGTTTCGGTGAACATCGGTAGAGACGGCTATGTCAGAAGTTGTACGGTCAAGACTGGCAAGACAGAACTGGTCAGACCAATTGTCAAATTGTATTTGCTCGAAGGGTCTCACTGAACAGCTTGTGTTAAAGAGAAGAGACCAAAGTAAACTGTATTTAATATGTTTTCAAATTATGCACAAATTGTGAAAAAGGTCTAAGTATTATCTAAAGTTTAGTGGGGGGAAATTTCGAAAAATAACCAAGTCAAAATTTTGGTCCCATTTTCAGGCGCAAAATATGGCCAAAAAAAATGGACCCCGACCACTAGGGTCGGAGTCCAAAAAATTTTCTAAGTCCAAACAAAAATTTGCCAAGTATTTAGCAATATGTTTTCAGTGTAGAACTTGTTATGTATGAGCGTCTGAAAGGCGCGTGATGTTGCTTTACCTTTGCTTGCGTATGTTATTATTATACAGTCAATGTGTGCATTTTCATATAGCACTAGATTGTATGAGTAAAAGATGGGTTCTTCTATGCAGTGTGAAATGGTGTTCTTGCGGATATAATTTCTGAAAGATAAGAGTTCTTGAGCAGAAGCCAGCTATAACCATTGTTGTAATTGCATAATGTTGTTTATTGAGATGTATTAGTGTTTAGCCGTGTGTAAATATTTTATCGCAAGTTAGGAATTGTGTGTTGAGTAACGCTATACGCAGGGTTACCCGGATACGAGTCATCCGGAAGAATGTAAAGATAGGTACGAAAGGCGTCGTGTACAAATTGACCCCAGGTCGAATCGGTGGGTACGAAGTGTACGGTTTTCTTTTGGTTATGAAAATGGCGTATTTTCATGGCGGTGGACTGTAGAAACCGCTCGTTTCTAATTTTTTTTTATTTAATTTAATATGATTGTAAAATAAGATTTATTTAAGACGTTTCCCAAAATGTGTTACTGCAAGTTGCTTGTGAATGGTTTACAGCATCCGCTTTTCTAAATATTTTATTCCTCTGAAGTTTAAATGCACAATGGTGCTATTTGATTTCGAAAAAATTAGGGATCCCGCACCCGTCGCTCGTTCCCTCATTAGATATGCAGATAGGATCTTGGAACTGTTTTACCGCTGCCTAATGGGTTCCCCAACAGCTGCGTTTTCCGGATTTATGTCGTAAAAATTAAGATTTTATCTTACTTTGAAGTTTATGCTCCCGTGTTCCACAGATGTGTGGGGTAAGCTACTTGTGATTGGGCTACAGATTTCGCCTATCAAATACCGGATTCCATAGCGCCCCACCCCCCTTTGTGTCCTGAAATAGCCGTACAAACAGATATTCGGCAGTTGCTCAGGATCCGTCAAGAACGAAAGATAAAAAAAAAGGGAACAAATTCTGCGTTCAATAAACCCGTCGGCAAAACACGTGTACCGAGAATCGGGATAACTTAAAGATTTTTTTTGGAAAGTTGTAGAGAGAAGCCAAAATAGTTTTGGTAAGATTTATATCGTTGTTTCTCTTGGTTTCGGGTTGAAGAATACTCACCTGCTTTGGTGGTTTATAGTTAAAAATTTCCCCGTTTTTTATTTTCACGTCTGCATCCTTCGGCGACTTTATTTTAAATGGCAGCAATTCGCTATTTCGGTACTTGTTTGTGTAATCAATATTCTGCCTAATCTTTACTGAATGATAGATTCAACTGACGCGCGAAGTATTGTGCTTATGTACTTAAAAGATCATGAGTGTGACGTTATGCTATTGTATTTCGTGTGTAATATTTTCGGAGAATTATGAATATGTAAATAATGTTCTTTTTTTTCCAGTTACCGTTGATGTTGGTGTTACGTTGATGTTCCGCTGATGTGTGCCAGTTTAGGGAGGCACCCAGTTGGATAACAAATAAAGGTCTCCCAACGCGTCAACAAGCTATTTTCTTCGTCTGTCTTTCCCTCTCCGAAATCGACTTTCTAACAACGCCGAAGGAAAGATGCGCGCATATCGAAGTTCGAACGAGCGATACGCCGACGCTTCCGGTCAAGAAAGAGACCGTTGGGGGAGGGGGTGGGGGGGGAGGTGAAAGTGTAACTATTTGGGCTGGAATATCATTTGATCTGAAAAGCACTACCACAAAACTGGGTCAGTCGAGCAGTCACGTTGGCGGCAGCGTAACCTTGGAAAAGTATGTGAACGAGTCAGGAAAACTAATTTATTGGTTGTTATCTTCTCTTTTTATGTTCGCATATATCTTTTTTAAGTGAAACAGACCTTCTGCAACCAAAAGATTTTGCAACTAAATCCATCGACAGCGCAGAGAGGGTCGAGTGGAGGTCAGTAGCGGATACAGCTTTATGGCAAGGGTAAGGGGGTTCAACTTGGGCCAGCGTGGAAGTAGGGCATGCGCACACAGCGCGCTCCTAAGCTAGTTGGGGGTCCAGGGGGCGCTGTAAGCTCCCCTGGAAGCCTTCGAATTTTAAGCATTTTTGGGGCCCATTTCCTGCATTTCTGATGGGTGTTTTCATATGAAACTCAGATCTCAAGTTAAACAGTCTAACTTTTTTCTGCGAAAACACAGAGTTTAACAGTCTATTTTTTTTCTCGGTTTGAGGGGGGGGGGGGGGGGGTTGCAAACCCTGACCCCCCCCCCCTGGATCCGCCACTGGAGGTGACGGGAAGGAAGCAGGGGAATGTAGCATATCAATGACGCAGAAAATTTTTTGGAAAGAGCGATAAGATAGCATTTAAATATATACTGATAACCGAGAGATATGGTGTGTCGTTCTTTTTTTCAGTTTTTCAAAATCCCAGTATTTCAGACCACTCATTTTAAGAATTTAACTGTTTGTGCAAGCATTTCAGCTGGCATCCTTAATGTGAGGATTCTCTCCATTCCCGATACTCCAATGTCGGCCCGGCTCTGAATGCAACCTGGCCTCTTTATTTATTTATTTATGATATATTTAGGGGATAACTCTCCAACCCTCCTCCAGACCTCCAAGCGCGGTTCGAAATACACTCTCTTTATTTGATATCTATATTATTGGAGTACGTGGGTCTTAAACTCCTTGCCGGTCAGGGTTCTTGAGCAGCAGGAAAAGGGGCAAAAAAACTAGTCTTTTCAAGAAAATGTATCAAGGAAGAGTCTGAGAGACAGAGACATACAGAAAGGGAGAAACACACACACACACACACACACACACACAGAGAGAGAGAGAGAGAGAGAGAGAGAGAGAGAGAGAGAGAGAGAGACAAAGAAAGAGACAGGGAGAGAGAAAGAGACAGACAGACAGACAGACAGACTCAGAGAGAGGGAGAGAGAGAGAGAGAGAGAGAGAGGAGAGAGAGAGGAGAGAGAGAGAGAGAGAGAGAGAGAGAGAGAGAGAGAGAATCGCAGACAAAGAGATAAGATCAAATAACTCACCAAAATTTATCGTCTTTTCTTTAGCTCTCCACGTACAGATTTACCAGATGCTCTGAAAATATGTCAAACAGAGGCCGCCTCAATAAGTTCTGAAAGCACTCGCCAGTGTCGACTATTTTTGTCCCAGGCCAAGGCAAGCGCGTTAAGCAATTGTCATAAATACCACCTGCAACAAACACATTGAAAGCTGATATATAGTTTCGATATATATATATATATATATATATATATATATATATATATATATATATATATATATATATATATATATATATATATATATATATATATATATATATATTGCTTACAGCAATGCTTTTTTTAACTTCGTACCAAAGACCTCAAGTAGTTAATGGTCTTTGCTCGTATTCAACGTCGACTATTTTTGTCCCAGGCCAAGGCAAGCGCGTTAAGCAATTGTCATAAATACCACCTGCAAAAAAACACATTGAAAGCTGATATATAGTTTCGATATATATATATATATATATATATATATATATATATATATATATATATATATATATATATATATATATATATATATATATATATATATTGCTTACAGCAATGCTTTTTTTAACTTCGTACCAAAGACCTCAAGTAGTTAATGGTCTTTGCTCGTATTCAACGTCATGCGAGTCATATGCCTCAGAGACCGTTAAAAATGTAGATATCACTGTGACAGTCGTTCCTCCCCCCCCCCCCGCCCCCCCTAGGGGACGGTGATCCCGAATTTAGAGCTTGGAGATAAAAATTTCCAAATTTCGTCACATATAGCCACATATAGAAGCCCTCTGCTTCGTCGAAAAGATTGATCCTGAAAATTTGCTTTAAGCAACTATTTCTAATAAGGGGGGGGGGGGGGGGGGAGGGGAGGTTGCAACTAACGTACCAATTGCCTACCATGTGTGTGCATGACTTTTTTAAAACGATTCCTAAATTATAAGTTTGAAATAAGATCCCCGAAAGAACCCCCACCCCCGCCCCCCTGAAAGGCTGAGCAATAAAGTAGTACTCAATCAACCCCTCCCCATTTTAAATTGGCACTGGGCGCAGAACGCGTTGGGCCTCAAAATGACCCCATTTCTCCACCTTTTTTCACACGCATGACAACCTATATGATATCAGCGGGCCCTCCCCCGCGCCCATTTTATGGGTGCCACTGTATAACCAAAGGTCCTGGATCCATTCTGCGCTCTGACATATACAAGTTTATGGCAATACCCGCTCTCCTCAGCACGGGGAGCGCGGGGTGGGGGGGCACTCACGTGCAAGTCGATTGCCATGCGTGCCCATGACTTTTTAAAACGACCCTAAACGCGGGGTCACAAGTTTGAGATCATGGCCCCCTTTTAAATCAAGCACGGAGTACAATTCCTACAGAACCCTCCTTTCTGTGGGAAACACGGAGTAATAAATTGGCACTCGGAGTGGAGGGCGTCTAACCTCAAACTAACCCCCTTTTCTACGTTTTTGACACGGAAAGAAAGACATATGATGCCAAGTGCCCGGCATCGAACCCGGCCTCAGCATTTATGCTAGTACAAAACAAGTTAACTATGTATCTACTGTTATTACTTTCATTTCTGTTATGTTTATTTATTAATGTATTGCAGGCCCGCCAAATACCCCAATGCTATACCCCAGCCGCACAGCGGGTCAGTGTTTAACTTTTACCATCTCTTGAAATATAATAAAAGCAGGGCCTACCTTATCTGGATAAACAAAATCCAAAGATGCCATTTGAAAGATGAGTCGTAACACACGAGATTATTAGGCTTGTCAATGATCACTTTACAGAATGCGAAGCAAGCTTCCAGAAGCTAACTTAAACTTTCTATTTTTGTTTTCGGAAAATAATGGGTTGTAAAATACACTTGTCTGTGAACACTTGACAGAATGCGAAGCAAGCTTCTGCTAACTCATTGCATCTTTCATTTTCAGAAAATCATTTCTTTTTTGCCACACATATTAACGAAATATAAGTCTTGGCAGGAAAGAGTTTCGTTTCCAGAAAATCATTCAGCTTTTCTGCAAAAGCCCCCATATGCTTACACGACATGAATCTCACGCAGCGAGGCCAGGCACTTTTCCACCAGGCTTCTCATCCTGTAACCGTGTTAAAGTCAAAAATCACTAATATGAAAGGAAAATTTCACCTCTCCGAATCTGAGCACTTGTGAAGGAAGAAAGATTGAATCCCAGCACACTCATAATTTGTAACAGAAAATGTCTCAAGGCAAGAAAGTGGCCATCTGAAAGACTGCGAAAGTGTGGTGTGTTATCTCGAGAACGGTAAGATATAGAGCTAATTTAATCTAAATACATTGGAGGTTACTTCGTGATCTGAACGTTGACCTAGATTTTCAAGACCAATGGTCATGCGACAGGTTTCATATGAAAAAAAACTTCATCTCAAAAATCTCCATGTAGAGACTGGGTGATTTTGACCTCGGGATATGGGGACCGACCTCTACAGAGTTAATATATCAAGCATAACTTC